>VWZI01022982.1:1250690-1340457 GCA_013396835.1 Psilopogon haemacephalus
CGGAGGGACACGGCGAGCAGGAGGGAGGAGCGCCGCTCCGCACCACGCTGCCCCGCCGCCAGCCCGCGTCCGGACGGGAGGCGGCGGGGGCTGCCCGCGGGCAGCGCTACGAGGGGCGCCCGGCACTTACCATGGGGTGCAGGTATTATCTTATTACAGAAATATCCCCGACAAAAGGGGCTTGGCGGAGGGATACGGCCTCTGTGCTTCCTTCTGCGCATGCGCGGCGGCGCGGGGAAAGGCGGGGAAGCGGGNCAGAATGGTTCCCAGCACCAGAAATAAGGTAGAAAGTCGCCACCCCGCACCCCCGACTTCTTGGGTCTCCTCTGCCACACGCCGGTGGGCATTACTCTTCTAGCCTCATGGCTGCTGGGACTCCGATTTTGCTTCTAGGCAGGGATTTAGCTCTGCGTTGGGATCACAGATATAAGCGTTGATAGGGTGACAACTACAAAATTATCTTAAGCCTTTGCTGCGCAGATAGAGAACTCTGGCCTTTGCTCCTAAATTGGCATTGGACATCCTGAAATGTTTCTCCAGGTTTTGCAAAAATGGTCATACTTGCACTTTTCCAATGGTATTCCAAGTCAGAGCTCTTCTGATACCACTGTAAAGCGTAGATCACATAATCTATATAAAATCATAGAATTGTTTTAGTTGGAAGAGACCTTGGAGTTCATGAAGTCGAACTGTTACCCCAGCATTGCCAGGTCACCACTGAACTATGTCCCTAAGCACAACATTCACGTGGGTTTGAAACCCCTCCAGGGATGGGGAGTCCACCACTGCCCAGGGCACCCTGGTCCAAGGCTTCACGACCCTTTGAGAGGAAAAGCTATTCACAAAACTCCACTTGGTTATTTTGGAGATCATTACACCATCTGGATATACTTAATCAGAGGAATACTTGCAACAGTATTGGTTACAGATGCGTTAATTTTTGTCCTTGACTTACCTAACATCTTTTGACAAAACATACATTACCATGTTCCAAATAAAAATTATCTCATGAATAACACAGAAGTGACTCCTCAAGTCACTGCTGAAATAGACCTACTCAGTCCAGGACAGAGAATTGCATTTTTCAAAGGGTGGCAGAACAGCTCTGCTGGCTGAGTGTGGTGACAGGGTTACTCCACCCTGGCTGGCAGGACTCTGCAGTTCTTGCAGTATTTTTGATCTGAGTTAGTTTATAGAGAAGAATTTTCCATATGCTCTTTGGAAAGCCCCTTAATCTTTATTTCATATGTTGTCACCTGGTTCAGGGATCTGTTGACTTTTCTAGGAGTGATTAGCCAGAAGGCAGCACTAGACAACAAGTCCAAACACCTTGGGCTGTCACTTGACACCAGAATATAGAAATATTAAATCCAGCCTTCATCATATCTCTTTTCCATTGTTGGCAAGTGTGTTTGTCTCTCAACAAGCATTCAGCTTGCCATATTACAGGCTTTCATTTACAGAGTAGCACCAGATACAAGAAAATATTACTGTGTCTTTACAGGTGTGCACCAGCAAGCAGGAATGCCTTGTGGTGTGAGCTGCAGTGCAAAGCAAAATGTTCGGTATTACTGAAAATCCTTTACAGAGGTCAAAAATGTGATCTGCATGTATTCCATTCGCACTGCGTAGGCATTTGTTTTAATTAACTAATCCAATACCTTATTAAAAAGCACACTGAGTTTTCCTGTCCAGAATTATTCTTTTATTTATCAGTCATGCTACTACACAGCAACATATGTGCTGTTTTAACTTAATGCAACACCAGAGCATGTTATAATGCAACCAACATATTAGCGTGTTTTAACTGGTTCTTAAATACGATAATGCTAACTCTACAGGCAGATCCTCCCCAACAATTTTCTATATATGTGGTTGGGGTTTGCCCTTACAATTATGATGACTAAAAGAGTTTACGACACTATTTCTTAGTGTAAGAGAGAAAATAAAATGGACACTGAGTTCAGTTTGGAAAGCAGAGAGTATGATACACAACATTAACTTGTACGCTTAGATCCCAGGCTTTGACATCAGTGGCCTTACTCCTTTAATCTTGTCATAACTTTCTGGTATGAGCCATCTTGGCTAAAACAAATGGAGCAGTTCTGGAAAGGCATGCACAAGAGCATTGTGTTATTATTTGGTCCAGTTTATTTGGAATATGCCAGCTTACTTTGGTATTAACCTCTGGTTGTACAATACAGAATACAGGGCTGTACTAATTTCTCAGAACCTTTTACATGTTTGATCACTTGCAAATTAGATGTGTCTTTCACGTACTTAGTGCCAACCAATGTCACTGTACCACTACGTACCGTGGGCTTAATGAATCAGTGTTTTGGAAGACTAAATGAAGACAGGCATTTTTTCTCGTTTTGACTTCATGATTCCCGTTTCCTAAAGCGGTGAAGAGAAACTACTGCATTACACAAGATACTGCCATTTGCAAAGTGGACCAGTAGGCTGCAGTATCTTAACTGAGCCACCCACCTTGCACAGTTAGGGAACAGACTGGGTTTGAGGCAGGACAGCGTATTTTTCCGTTTGTGTAAGATCTCAGTAGCACGACCTGTCTCATGGACTGACTGCACACAAATAGCACCACCTCCCAGTGTTTTAAATTGCAGCATGACTATACCAGCATGTCAGCACATACCTGCCATCTCTGAGGGACGATGCTTGTAGTAATACCGCAAGCTGCACAGAAAACGCCACCATCCACAAAAACGAGATCGAAACTTACGTGTTCCTAGTCAGCAGTTTTTCTGGGAAAAAAACTGATATTTTCATAAGGGGAGGTGTCCCACCTTTCTACGCCAGATCTCGCAGTGTTGCAGAAGGGCTGGACGCCCCACAAAACGTGGCAGACCTGAGAGGCTACTTTCAATAGTTTCGCCTCGGTAACAAAGCGTCTAGAAACGAAGAACCAGGGCAGGAGGGGGCCAGGGCCAACTATGTAACAACGCCTTGGTGGCAGCCACGACAGGGCCGTGGGTAACCCCACGCTTGTGTGTGAGCACTCTCCAGGGCTGACCCTGACGATGGTCTGAGATAACCTGTCCCGCTCTCCCTCCTCCTGACACCACACCCGGCTCCGGGGGAAGTCCACGGCAGGAGCGCGTCCCCGCCTAACCCAGCTCGCCGCGCCCCACAGAGCCTGCAGGACAGCGGCTGCTCGCCAGGCGCCCGCTGCGTTCCTAGCTCAGCCCCGCAGCCCGGATAGGACCGCGGAAAGTCCCCGCCCCCGCGGGGGAGCGGAGGCCCGGGAGGGAGGGAGTAAGATCGCCGAGTTCTGTCTCAGCAGCTATGGCCGCGTAGCGTCTGCTTGGCAGCCGCGGTCGGACATGGGCCTGCCGCAAGCCGGCGGGCTGAGGCAGCAAGTCCCCGCGGCGGTGAGTACGCAGCCGGATCCGTCGCGCTGGCCGCAGGCGGTGCCCGGGCCGCTGAGGGAGCGAGGCCTGCAGGGGAAGCGGACTCGCCTCACGGCCTCCTCCGGCCGCTGTCGGAGGGGGCGGGCGCCCTTGGAGGGGAACCTCGGGTCTAACCCCGAAGTGCGGCTTGGAATAGAAGGAAGCGGCTCTTTAGGGCCTGCGAAGGGTGGGGGGGGACGGGGCTGGGCTGCGCGGGGGGGGAAGCAGAATTGGGCCTGAGCTGGTCTTGTAGGGAGCGGACAGCCCTCCTGACCGCGGCCGGCTGTGTGACCTTGGGCAGCCCTTAAATGCACCCCATCGCAATCCAGCTGGGGTCTAGGAAAGCCGTGCCGGAGCCCCAGAGCGGCCGGAGGAAGATGACCGAGAAGTAGCACTTCCCAGAGTGCACTCCTCCGGCCGGAGCGGGCGAGGCGGCGAGCTGCGGTGTCATGGAGACTGCCACAGCGCTGGCCTGGCCCGGCCCGCACTCGGCTGCCGCAGGTTATTAACCTCTCTACCACCTTCTCAGCATATTATCACTTATACTGCTCATGGATGCTTTGTATTTTATCTAAATAAGAATGAAGCTATTTGTATTCTTTAATAGACTGAATAACTTTTAAACTTACTGTGTAAAATCCGCATATTTTTAAAGCAACCTAACTTTGTAGTGTCATTCTTCCCTATAAATATCAGTTACACCATTAGATGAACGAGCTGTCAGAAAGGATTTTCTTACTTGGCAAAAAGAATGATTTCCAGTCTTGGCTGTGCAGGTATTTGCAGCATGGTACATGCATGTCCAAAGACAAGGTAGCACGTTGCTGCCTGGATAACAGGGGGTATCCTGCCATAGCCTTGCTGTGAAACCCCGGTGGTTATAATCAGCCTAGGCACTTTAAGGTACAGGACCAAGTCCTGTAGTATTAACAGTACAGGAGCCTGAAAGAAAGCTACGCAGCTGTCAGAGGTATGCCGATCGATCGTATAGGTCAGTTATGTTAAAATACTGTAGATTGATACTTAAAATCTTAACAAAACCAACTCTTGGGTACAGACTACAAATGGTAAAACTTAGTTCCAGGAGAACTGAGGAACTTAATGCTTGTAAGAAACACAATTCTTGTTTGCTCAAGTCCTACAGACAAAAGTGAATAATACCTTATTGCATATTTGAATTGATGATGCACAGTACTTAACACATCAGGTTATTTCAGACTGTGTTAGTTACAGTAGTGCAACTGCTTCTCTGCATTGTTCTCGCTATGATCATTCTACTTAAAGCTTAGTCATATCCTTAATAAAATAGGCATGATAATTAAACATTGAAAAACCTGTTACCAGCTGTCAGTGTAAAACTATCCATCCTAAGTGTCCATGAACATCCAAGCATGACTTCCCTTATTTTGGGGATATTGGCCTGGTTTTCAGCACTCAAGTATGAACAAAGAAACTGAGATAACATTTTAGCTGGGGCCAGAAAGGATCCTCAGTTCTGAGTCTGATCTCAATTTTAAAGGAGAAATTTGATAAAATAGGTTTCCTTTTCCTCACAGGGTTGCTCAACTGTAGGTTTAGCTGTTACGGTTTCTTCAGACCCTTGTGTTCATGGCTTTATTATCCAATTCTCTTTTCTTACTGGAAAAGAAAAGTTGTATGAAATATCGACATGTGTAATTTGAAGGGTTCATTGATGTCTCAGTGTTGCCATTGTGTTGACATACTGCTTGTAATTATGGAGGAAAATTAAATACTCAGCAAACACTGAGTCTCACCTAGTCAGAACTGGAGCAGCAAGACTCTTTTATGGTAAAATGGATGTGATTCTGATAAGAAAATACAGTTCACTGCAGTGGAAAGAAGTATCGAGTTTATCTCCATGCATTCCACTGTATGTTAAATATTTCTGAATGTCTTAGTGCAGCTTGTTTAACTGGATTCTACCATTGAGACCAGGCCACTTAGGAATGTCTATGTGCAAAAACTTGTGTTCAGAGTCAGCTGGTTATATTTATGTGTGAAGGAGCTGATTTGGATCCTAAAATCACACTCTTCCCAAAGCCTAATCAAAAAAGCACCAAACCCAAACTTTGTTAATTTGAGTACAAGGAAAATATTACTAGAAGCCTAAGGAGTTTTAAGAGTCCTCCTTACGAGACAAGATTGAGCAGTCAATTGTCAACTAGTGGTCAGTCCGTCAGCCATTACTGACTAAATTCCAGTTAGTTTTGGGTTTTTTTTTAATGCATAAACATGAAAATGCTAGTTGCAGTTCCATAGTTAAAATTCTATATAGAAGAATGAATTAGAAACTGCAACTGAACTCTCATATCAATTTATAATACATGCTATATGTAATCCCATTAACTAGGCTGCTGAGATTTTGCTTTAAAAAGTAAAACAAATATGAAGTGTTATTCCTAGTCCATTCTTATTCATTTTATTGCAGTGTATTGTGTGAATGATGATGCTGTGGGAGATCAAAGAGTATTCAGATACTGTGGCTAGTAGCTCACATTATGAAAAAGGTATAGAAATTTCTTCAGGAGTTCAGAGCTGAGGTTGTCTGGCAATTTAAAGACCTGCAGTTATAACCACTGCAGGAAAACATGGAAAGCCAAATTTTGTTCTGAGCCAAAACTCAAGATTTGGCTTTTATCCACTGATTCTACATTTATATAGATGATGTTCCAGAGGAGCTGCTTGTATCAAGGTGTGTCAGCAACACTTGAGAATTTACTGGCATCTTTTGCCTTCCATTAAGTGGTTCATTGTCCACATAATATTGGGTTGCTTTCCCCCTTACAGACAAAGGAATGTTACATTCATGTCTTTTTCAGACCACATATTTAGTTACCATATTCTGTCAGAACATAACTAAATACTGCCACTTAAGATTAAGAAAATACTGGTTACGTAACAGCAAACATTGAAGATATATTTGGAAAGGACTTAAAGCTTCAAAGAAAAAATCTATTTATGTTCCAAGGGAAAAAAAAAAAGCCAGGTAGACATGTACTGAAGGTAGACAAGCAATGCTGAAATCTTAACAAGAGTGAAGCCTTTCCATGTAATTCTCTGAGGATGCAAAAAGTCTTTGTTTTAGGGAAAAGACTTTTAGATTGGAAAGATCCTTTCCTGTGGGGCAGGGGCTGCACCCGTGTTTTGTTTCTGCTGAACAGAGTGCTTTTAATGAATTTACTGTCTTATGTTCAGCACCAGAATTATCTCCCTGAATGTCAAATGTAATAGACCTTGTATAGGGAAAACAATGTTTTAGTATGAGTGGGGTATGGGATATGTTTTTATGTATTAAATTTAGTATTTGAAAATTTGTATTATTTACTTTCTACAGTTGTCTCCTAAGGAAATATTTTTTTAATGAGCTTTTGAATTTTGGAAAGTTTCTTTCTAATTTTGGATATTAGCAAGTACAGTGTCTGTGTATTCAAACAGTAAGTTACCTAGCTAGGTATTGTTTAGTCTGACCTTGGCATGCCAAACCTTAATGCAAGGAGTCATCATTAGACATGTGCCTTAACCTTATTTTTGCATTCCTTTCCAATATGGACTTCTTTTCATTTGATAATCAGTTCCTAGACCAAGAATAGTCAATCTAGTGATACTGCACACAGTGATAGTTCAAAGAACACAACGGCTATGCCATGGGAAGCAATAGCATTCCTACCTTGCCTTCTCATTCTTGGCTGCATACACTGATTGCTCTCCTTGCACAAGCTGTGTAGCTTTTCTGCCTCTTCAGCTGAATTGGCTCAGTAAGAGGTTGGACAAATACCAGACCAGCATGAGGAAGAGGGAGGGAAATCAGGACTACCTCATTTGGTGGCAGTTAGCTGTGGATCGATTTAGTTGGGTGAAACTTCAGTCTGAGGTCACTGGCAGACTGGCAGTTTTTTGGTCGCATTTGTCATGCTGATCACCTTGAAGGTGGACAGGAAATGCTGTGCCGTGGTCTTGTCAAAGGTCCTGTGGGTTTTCACTAGAAAATAATACATTTGTTGGGATCATTTGAACATCTTTCTTCTAATTGGTTGTCCTTAATTTCTTCAGTATTGCTAGCACTTTAATGTCTTGAGAGGGAGCTCCGACCCTGCCCTGCCAACCCCAAAGGCTAAAATAGCTTACCACATATTAGATTCAAAGATTTTTAGTTAGGTTATCTCTGAGACTTAATGGACTACTCTAAGCAGACTGTCAAATGAGATGATGGAGTAGTCACTTTTGCCGAAACAGCTTAACTCTTTCATGGATACCAGGAGAACACTTTCAAATGAGAACAGGAAGACAATGGTATTGACAAGTTTAAGACCTACAGCATGTCCAAGAAATTTCAACTTTACTTTAACAGTAGCAACCTTCCTCATCTCAGCTTGTCTCTCACCAAGACATTAGAAGTCTTGTAGTAGTAGCATGCATTTGCAGAAGTTTGTGCTAAGCTAAGAATAAAATACTACCCATTACAAATTTCAGAGTACAGAGAAGTCAGGTAATTTTTTAGTAGTATGCTTGCTGGCATTGCAATTGAATAAATTTGCTAGATGTGATTATTTTGAACATCAAGTCAATATTATTTGTTATGTTCTTGTTTCTCTATTTCTACTAGCAACATATTGCTAACATTCTTGATAAATTGCCTATAATTATTTCAAATAATTGTGTCACTTAGTGAGGATTGCATCTAGTCCAAGGGTCACATAAGGTGAGGTAGATCAGCTAATAACCTCATACAGGTATCTGTAACTGTATTAGAAGTCATTGGAATATAATTGAGCTCTGCTTACTGTTTGGGTTTTTTTTCCCTCCCAGAAAAATACTGATAGAGACTTTTAAGCTGTACCATCTTGAAAGAACATAAGTAACAACATTAACATGCCTGCTGTGGCATCTGTACCTAAGGAGCTGTATCTCTGTACTTCATTGAAAGATCTCAACAAGAAGACAGAAATAAAACCTGAAAAAACAAGTACAAGGAAGTATGTATATATATTTCTTAATTACTGTTTTAAAGTATTATTGCTGCTCTTCTGAGCAGGTTCCTAAACAACTATGTTGAGGATCTAAATTTCCTCAATTACTTCTGTTGAATATTAAATCTTTGACAGTCTTATGTATAGCTCTCAGCTATCACTCAAGACACTACATACTGAAAGTAATTCAATATACCTGGCAAAACCTGATTTGAACAGAGCATGATTGTGAAAATGTGGCCACTTTGAGAAAAGGCTACCTAAGTGTGAAATCTTAAAATGATAAAAAGTTTTAGCAAGTGTGTGACTAGAAAATATTTTACCTCTAGCATTTTAGACAATTGACAATTCCATTTTGTCTATGAACTAGTTTTTCCTAAAAAAAAAAAATTTAGAAGGGAAAAGTACCTTTTTTTTTTTTCTTTTACCCATATCTCAGTATGCTATTTAATTATGGAGGACTTTAAGGATAGTAAACCAGCAGAGAAAAACTTTATTTGGAGGAGCATGATTGTAATTCATACTTAGTGGAAGTCTTATGATATGCTTAATATCAAATGGTTAATATATGGACAGTGGCTGTAAATACTTAAAATGGCATCTCATTATGAAAAGTTGTTTGGGGACAATCACATACTTTATTCTTCTTTCATTTCAGTTATGTGCAGAGTGCCGTTAAGATTTTCAAGGCAGCAGAGGAGAGCAGATTGGACAGAGATGAAGAAAAAGCTTACATCCTATATATGAAATATGTGACTGTTTATAATTTTATTAAAAAGAGACCCGATTTTAAGCAGCAACAGGTATAAGCTTTCTCAAATACCTCCTCTACATTGGCAGAAATGTTAGAAGTACAGAGAATTACATTAATGCACATTCAAAGAGTTATAGCAGTATGAAGTAAACTGTCTCATTTATGATGATAACTTTGTCCTTCCTCTTTTTGAGAAGTCTATTGTTAATTGCATTTTACAGTTCACAGTTTTAGTTGCACTTAAGATATATAAATTATCAGGTCTGTGATTATTTTTTTCAGGGAAAGGTATTTCTGTCCTCTTCCATATTAAATTGGGTTTGGTGCAGTTGCCTTGGCTGTCCTATATTTATGAGCACTATAGAATAGTTTTACTTACAAACTCATGTTTGAGAGGAAAATATTTTGAACCAAACCAGTTTCTCTTGTTGGAGTAAATAAGTGTAATATAAATTCTCTGTACATTAGTGGCCCTTCATATGCACTGAAATAGGCATTACTAAGCTGCACTATTAATATGCTTGTAATTTTAGGATTATTTTCTTTCAATTCTTGGACCTACAAATCTAAAAAAAGCTATTGAAGAAGCTGAAAGATTGTCGGACAGCCTTAAACTCAGGTATGTGAATACAGTTAATAGAGAAGATATTGTTTGTAATACCTGGACCCCATACACCTGGAATTGCAGGGTTTCATGCAACTTAGTAGTAAGGGTTTGTGCTTGAGCAGACCCTTAGGTATCCAAAATTCTTGAGAACTTTTATTATTTATCTACAAAAGTCTATTATTAGAGATTTATTTTTTTTTTTAAATCATCATCCTGTAATAACATGCCACTGAATACATGGTGTGTTAATTTTTGGCAACTATACTTTGTTGATATTTTCTCCTGGTTTTGTTTAATGACTAATGAAAAATTCTCAAGATGTAAACTATATATACATTAAAGATGATCAAGAGCCATTTCCTCCTTACCCCTTGGTCACTTGAAAGCAAATACACTAACGTTCCTAATATTTACATATGTTTTAAAATTCTCCTAGTGTGGATTTATTTTGCACTAAGGAAGCACTATAGATTCTTTAGCTAGCTGCTACACCTTTTCTCTACCTCTGTCACATGCCAGCTCATGAATGTGAGCAGTTTTGCCAGTAAGTAACTGAGCTGATGGTAAAAGGCTATTGTAAGGCCTTTTCTGTGTGCCATAAGGCACAAATTGTGTCAGTAAGTTGTAAGGTAGAATCTTATCTTCAGCTGCTTTGCTTCCAGTCTGATCTACTTATCTCATGCTTAATAAATATTTTGTCCTTTTAGCTCTTTCCCACGCCCTCTCCCTTAATATTCCTATGAAATCATAATTGATTTGTTTGAAGTGCTTGATCCATAAAGTTAGTTTAGGTGAACAAGGGGAGAAGACTGTAGTTACATATATGTGAAAAAGAATTCTCAAAGATGTCTCATGATACTGTGCATGAAACAGTCTTTCAAGTTTTCCTTCTTTTAGCTCTGCTAGACTCTACAAATTCACTGCAAGAGTAAACACTGATAGAATTGTATAAACTCAACATTTTTTAAAAACTTACTGTTTAGTAACTTGTGGCTTGTTTTGAAAGTTGACAGAATAACTTCCAACTACTCTGGACAAAAAGTATATATATTTAAAGAGAATACAAATGAAACATGACTCCTGTGTAACTACAGAATTGGTTTCAGACAGATTATTTGTGTAATTTCTTCTCCAGGCAGTAGGCCAGCAAATAGTTTGAATGTTAACTATTAACCAAAGGTGGAGCTACTGAATCGTTTGTGTAAGAGCAGAATACCTACATGAATGACCTACTACATGCTTCACAGGCTTAAGTGGGAAATTGATGGGTAAATATTCCATATTGAAAGTATTAAACTAAAATCTGAAATATGCTTTGTCGTCATTAACTCCAGATGAAGACAAAGTGCACTGACTTACAGTGCTTTGCCAAACTAAGAAGCCTGTTAAAAAAAAAATAATTACAAACATGTAGCCTCCTTCCTATTATTTGGAGGCAGAATTTGATTTGAGTTTTTGCACAGTACTTTGGATATGAAATACAGCTATATTGTTGTCACTTCTGTTAGGCAGCATTTGATCAAAATGAGCAATAACTAATACAGTTTGGTGGTCACGTTTCACTGCTTGGTTCAGTCATCAAAATTGTTAGTTCAAAACATTCTAATTTTTCTTTTTTTGGCCTTATGAGTCACTAGTAACCCTTAAGCCTCATAGTTTGATTAATAGAATACTACTTTACAGTGATGGAACTATACAAACCTGCAGTTGGTGATCTTAAAAGCTGTAGTTTGGAGGTCTGTGGTTTACAATATCATGATTGTCCTTTGAGTGGCAAAAGGCTGGGGAAGTTAATTATAAGGCTTTATGAAAAGGGCAGCTGAATGCATGACCTACTTCCACCAAAACTCTTTGGCTATACATGATTCTTACTTGAATTTCACTGTATCCCTAGTAAAGGGGCTACAGTGGGGACACAGGTGAGGACATAACAGTATTATATAGTCAGCTTCCATTCTGAAGGTGACTGCTACCATGTAAGTAGTCCTGATCCAACTTCTCAGGAACAGGAAACCAGATATCGGAGTTATCTTACTCCTAACTTATTGTTAGCTCTGTTGCAAAGCTAACTAAAATACCAGGGATGATTGTTACCGGAATATTGAAGTTTACCTTTAAATCAGCAATACTTGCTCTTTCCTCTACAAAATGAAGAACACTTAGTGACATCATAACTAAGCATTGACCCCAGGTTTAGAGAAAAAACATTAATTTAGTTACTAGCCTAGTGTTACCCTTAGTGGCTATGAAGTAGGACCAAAATCAGGATTTAAGAATACCAAAACCAACCCTAAAGCTGAAGAGTGGGAAAATAATACCATGCAGTCTTGGAGGAAAATGCTGTTTGTTTGAAATACAAAAAATGACAACACTTCTAACTCTTTTTTTAAACTTTAAATACTTCTCCCCCAAGATTTGATGATTCTAATGTTAATTATCTAAGGATAGCCAAAAATACAGTATTGAAAAAAATGGGTTGTGGGAGTTTGTTTGTTTGTTTTAGTTTTGTCTTGGTTTTTTTAATAATAGATATGAGGAAGCTGAAGTTAGAAAAAGACTCGAAGAGAGGGATAGACAAGAGCTGCAAAAAAAGCAGGAACCAAAAGATGACGGAAAGAGTTCAGCCAAAAATGCCTCAGAAAGTGCTGGGGATTCGAAAGGAAAAAGCCAAAAGGTAACTGAAGATGTGGACAAATGAGTTTACGCCCCCCATAATGCTTCTTTGACATTGCTCTGGAAGAGGCTCTACCAGCCTCCAAGTCTTGCAGACTAAGTTTTTGTAAAGTCAAAGTCTCTATAATACAACTAGCTAGTGCAAGAAACCCCAGACAGTGCTAATAAGCTGATGTTATGGATAACATGTCTCTGTAATAATGTGGAAATAAACTAATTTCTTCACAGATACTTCACAGATTTCATCTCTCAGAGCATGTTCTAGATTGTAGTGCTTTTTTACTGTTTTCTGTCTAGGCAGGGCAGTGGCAGTAAACTTGGTATCTTTTTAGTACATTTGTTGATGCTTCCATAAGAAGAAACTTCCTATTTTATTGAGGTTTCTTCCCCTGGTTGACAGTGTGACCATTTTTCTTCAAGCTTTATGAGACTGTTTGCCACCCTGATTCTGAGTATTAGATGTTACAGCCACTTTTTATTTTTCTTTGCAACACAGATTAATGGTGAGAGAAAGCATTCACTGGAAAGAAAGGATCAGCCTGACAGTCTGAGTAGTGGTAAGAAATGTAGCATTCACAGAGATTAAAAAGGTCTCCATTTGACTATGCATTTATTATCTAAGCATTTGCAATTTCAGAGTATTTTGATAAATTTCTAGTATCCTCCAGTTTGGTAACAGTGACTTAGTAATTAATTAAGCTCTATTGCAGCCTTCATCATTTATTTTGAATATAGGAAACTACATAACAGCTTCATAACTTAATGGTTTAATAAGTAAAGGTGAACTAGCCTTTAAAGTCATCAAATTAGAAAGTCTCAGCTGATAAGAAAAAGTCTAGGCAAGGCTGAAATGTATCAGCTTTCTCAGTTAAGTTTTTCCCTCTCTCTTCAGTGTTCTGTTTTTTTTCCTTCTGCAATGATATGTGAAAGTGTTACTTAGAATTCTTAGCTGAAGAGGAAGATCTGCAGTGCATAGTTTACAAATGCTTACTTCTGCAGACATCAAAAAGTTAAACTAGTTAGTGTTGTCTGATTCAGTAAATTAGATGCTAATGACTACAGTAGTGGCAGCAAGTGGTCCACCATGTTTATTCTATAGTATCTCACCTCAGTGGCTTTTTAGGACTTCTAAGTTCTGTTTTACCTGTTTGCATCCTTGCCTGTGCCAGTCAGATGTGATCATAGCAATCTCCATTTATAATGTAGCCTTTTGCATCTAATAGCTTCTCTGTTTCAAGGAGCAGTCACAGCTGAGAAACTGTTTGCCATGATGTCAGACAAAAATATTGAATTAATTATAATGGATGCTCGAAGATTGAAGGATTATCAAGAATCATGTATTCCAAGGTCCATCAGTGTCCCAGAAGAAGCTATCAGTCCCGGGTATGAAATAATGTTAAATGATAGTGAAACATTTTGTAGTTTTATAACCTGACTGAAAAAAAAATAATAGTAATACTCGTACATTTAGTTTTGAAGTCCCTGAGACATACCTGTGGGTGAGATGGATCTGGACAGCTCTGTTCTTGCTTGTACTTACTTAAAGCCTGAGCATACTTAGTTCATCCAAGCACATAAAGATCTGGACTATATAATGTTGGACAAAACATTACCTGTATATTTGTCTTTAAATGCATGCTGATACATTTCAGAGTTACTGCTAATTGGATTGAAGCTAGACTCCCAGAGGATTCCAAAGATCCATGGAAGAGGAGAGGACACTTTGATTATGTTATACTGCTAGACTGGTTTAGTTCTGCTGAAGACTTAAAGATAGGAACAACTCTTCAGAGCCTGAAAGATGCACTTTTTAAGGTTGGCAAGCTTCATGTTTAATATTAACCTTCAATATGAAAGTCTAGCACCTGTAATTACAAAGTATAAGGAAGCCTTTATGACACTTTAGGCTCTATCTTGTTTTAGTTTTCAAAGGTAGCTGAAATGTTGTCTGAAGTTTCACGTTGCCCTCTTACTAAGTGATTCCTCTTGTATTGGAAATATTCAGACCCTGTTGTAGGTAGAGCCAGGAACCTAACTCTGCTGGACGTGCTCCTAACATGAAGAAGACCCCTGTTCCCCAAAGGGGTTTTGCAGGCTGTTTAATTCCCAGTTAACAATCTAAAACCAGCCTATCTCAGTGTAATGATTGGACACAGAAATTTCAGCAGCACTGCTAAAATATAAAAGTTTCATTTTCATTTTTATTTCAAACTGTTTTTTTTCCTTGTAGTGGGAAAGCAAAACTATCCTGAAGAACGAACCTTTAGTTCTAGAAGGAGGTTATGAAAACTGGCTCCTTTGTTTTCCCCAGTACACAACAAATGCTAAAGTAACTCCACCCCAGCACAGCAGGAGTGAAGCCATGACTGTTTCTTGTAAGTATAAAGGATGACATCCCCCACAAAGTGTGTATAATTACTGGATATATCTTTAATTAATTCAAATATGATTTGGATTCTGTCCGAATCTGAAGTTTAGGGTGGAACGTGGATGTTAATCTGCTTTCGTGTTTTTGCTTTGAGAGTTCTCTCATGCTTCTCTCCTCTCCTCTGCCCTCTCATGAAGTGGATTTTACGTATCCATCTCTGGAAGAGCCAGCTCCTGTTCCACCTGTTACAGCTACAAAGCCAGCTCCAACAGAAGTAATTGAAAAGGAAGAATCAGAGGAAAATTTAGAAGAGAGACTAAAAACACTTAACAGACCAAACATAAAAGATGCTGCTGTTCGAAAATCTGACAGTTCATTTGTAGTTAATCCAGTATCAATTTCAAGAAGTATCCCTGAGGTAAGTAATGTTTCTGGGGTTTTTTTCTCAGAGTTAGGTCTTTGATGGATTAACCATGCACTACCACATGCAGAAGCTTGAATCCACAAGAAAGCATACTCTATATATTTGCCTTAAAGACAAATATATTGGTGTGGACACTATTGGTGGCTTGTGAAGCCATAGTACCTAATCTACAGAACTAATGGAACTGAATATACTGAACAAAATTGCAAAGCTTGTAATAAATATGTTTATATGAGTCCTTGGGAAATTAAAAGCCAGCAACTTATGATAATGCACAAAGTGTACAAGCAAACTTTAATACTCCAAGCTCTGCTTTCCAGCAACAGTATCTTCTGTTAAACAATGAAGCATTTAGGTGGCTTGCACCTTTGGCTCAGTAACGAAAGCAGTAGGATTTGTTTCTCCCTTTCATGGGGATAAAACCTGCTAAAGACACCCTGCACTAAAATAATGTTCTCCTCAACAGGATAGGATGATCTTTTCATTTTGACCCTTCTAGATACTGCCTTTAATACAGACATCAGCCAAGAAACCCTAAACTGTAAAATGTAAAGACCCTGTTTATGTTCCTCCCTAAACCGGACAGGCTCTTACTTCTTCAGAACTTTAACAGTATAAAAACGTTTGCTCTCCCTAAGTCTGAGCATAAGCCATTTTCAAATACCTCCTTCCATCAAGCATACCTGCCGTAATCATGTGCTGTGTCACACAATTAAGAGCCAAGATCAGATTAGAATGCCTGATATCATAAAATATTAATCTTTGAAAGCTCAAAAATAGAGTTGTAGTAACAGTGCTTAATGCTGTCTTTATGGTTCTGTAGGGCTTGTTCATTCATCTCTCTCACCTACAAGTTAAGTGAATACCTAGTTTTACTAACGAGCAATTTGAATTTCCAGATTTGATGAAATTAGAAGTTCACTTTCTCTTTGGCTGAAGTCAGCTTTCTGTCACCGTAATCCTCTTAAAAATCTCCCTTAGAACAAGCCTTAGCTAACACAACAGTAGTAACTGTAGCAAAATGTTGTTCTACACCTTGTGTTGCAGGTTGATCGTACTAAAAAGCCTTCACTAAAACTCCCTGATGATAACAGACCAAAGGCTCAAAGTGCAGTCAGTGACAGCCAGCCCGTTGAGAATGGACGAATAATTCCAGACCGGTCCACAAAGCCATTGCATGATACAAAGATCATTCTGACAGAAGAAGAAAAAAGTCGTGTGCATGCAGAAACTGCTGCTATGATGGAGAAAAACAGACAGGAGAAAGAACTTCGTGAGAGGCAGCAAGAGGAACAGAAGGAGAGACTCAGACGAGAAAAAGAACAAGAACAAAAAGCAAGAGAAGAACAAAAGGAGAAGGAACAGAAAGAAAAGCTGCAGCAATCCAAAGAGGATAGAGAACAGGAGAGGGATTTACAAATGAAAAGAGAACAGGAGGAAAAGGAACAAGAAAGAGCACGCAAAGAAGCAGTGGATGCAAAAAAGCAAAATAAAAGTGAAGTAGAAAGCATTGGTGCAAAAAGGATTGAGATAGACAAAATATCAATGGAAGAAAGAGAAAAGGGAACTCGAACACCAGAAACGCAGAGACAGGCACTGGGTGATGCATCTCAGACCTCAGTGACTGTTTCAGGCAAGGTTAGTGGAGTAAGTATTCAGGATGATTTATGCGTGCATGCTCTTCTGTCAGTCTAGAAATTTTAAATACATTGGATTTATTTAGGCCATAAATGTGGAGAAGAAAGTTTAAAATACAGATACATTGATTTTTTTTTTTTTTTTTAAATTACAAGACAGCTGGGTAGGCAGCCCATAGGTGCTTATTTATTATTCTATTCCCATAGAATGATAAAACTTCCCACTGACATGCAGCTGGAAAGAGTGGTTCATAGGGTGCAAATCTGTTTCCAGAATAGAGATGTGGTGGCATTTTATGCCTTGTACCCCAGGCAGTTACTGTGTATTGTACTACTATAACACATGCTAGGGACAGAATTGTGTGACCACAACAGACTCTGTAGTGCCCCCGGTTGCCTGCATGCCGATATAACAGGATTCGGGTGACTGGCATAGGAAGTAGAGCAGCACTCTAGTATTCGCTGAGAACAGTCCCATTTCGACTCTTTGTGGGGTCAGCAGTCACAGTTCCTTCTTTACTCAAATACTTGGAAAAAATTGCAAAATCTGATGGTGTGAAAATCATCTGATAGTGGCACAGGAGCCATTTGAAAGCTGAGCTAATAATCATAGAATGTCTTGGGTTGGAAGGGACCTTAAAGTTCATGTACAAACATCATGTTGGAAAAGACCCTCGGGATCACCAAATCCAACTGATAACCTTACTCTATACTCTACAAGGTTCACCCCTAAAGCATATACCCAAGCACAACATCCAAATGACCTTTAAACTCATCCAGGGTTGGTGACTCAACTGCCTCCCTGGGCAGCACGTTCCAATGCTTGACCACTCTTTCTGTGAAAAAAAATTCCTAATGTCCAGGCTAAACCTCCTCAGTTGCAGCTTGAGGCTGTTCCCTCTTGTTCTATCACTAATTAGCTGTGAGAAGAGACTCCTCTAATGGAGAAGGTGTCTTTAAAAATATTTCTCAAGAACATTCATTAGGATATGTTTATCTCCCTTTGCAATTGCAGTTATTTGAGCAAACTTTGGTGTATAATGCAAATGCAGAAGGAACCCAAAATAAATTTTCCTAACCAACCTTAGCACAGTCACTCTTGAGCTTTTGACTGACAGAGCAACTTCAGATAAATGACTGCCTATGATAAGAAAAATTTGGAATGTTGATGTCACCGTTTGCCTGTTTCTTGGAGGAGGCTTTGTCATAGCAAGAAGTAAACTGTTGAAAAGCCTTTCATTTAAAAACAAATTGTAAAAAAAAGCTTTTTGGCAGAACTTCTGCACTTTTTTGCTGAGCTCTTGAAGTTGCGTAACATACAGTCTTACGTAATATAACATTGATCTACAAAGGCTGTTCTTATGAATTGCCTGTAGTACAGACTAAAATAAGGAAAATGTGTGGTTATCTTCTCTAACTACTTCTTTGTGACATGTGCACTTAACACCCAGCAAAGAAAATAACTCTGCTTTTTCCCTATTTTGCTTTATCAGCATTCTTTACTGACATCCCAGATGAAAATTGAAAGCCTTTTCTCAAAATCTTTTACAGCAAACTGGGGTTAAAGGACAACCAGACAGTGGAGCTCAAAAGCCAGGACCCCTTAGAGAGGATTCTGAACAAGATACTGAAAGACTTAAAGTAAATACAATGTGTTTTATGTAGCCAAAACAAATCAAGCATAGATTATTATGTTAAATTCCACCTCATTCCAGTTTTTGAAGTCATCATTTTAAGAAAAGACCATGCCATCTTGACAGCTGTTTGCTTTTTTTTTCATTTGTCATATTCATCTAAAAAAAAATAGTTGAAGCTTTTGCTGGAAGCCTTCATATGTTTCTGTTGGCATTAAAAAGCATTCCACAATTACTCATTATCTCATGCATACTGCTTCATGTCCTGCTTTGAAAGGGAGGAATGATCATCCTTATGTGCTTAACAGAAGCATGTATTCCTAATCAAGCAGCTTCTTTAGGGAAGAATTTGAGTATCCAGACTTTTGTGAGACTGGATTATCTTCCTGTTCTGGAGCATGTCAACAAATGGGTTTTGTTCATATCCAGCAATAGAAAGTAGTGGTGCTGTATTAACACTACAGAAAATTGGATTTCCAGCTATAGTCGAGGATTTCTTGCTGAACTGTTTTGCATTGAATCATGTCGCTCTGTAGGGGTGGGGACAGGCAGCTTGCTGCTCTGCATAAGTCACTGTGTGTTCCTTACATTTCTGTTTGTGTATTAGTCTCAGCGGGAGCCATTAATAAGAGCACGAAGTGAAGAAATGGGAAGGATAATACCAGGACTGCCTGCAGGCTGGGCAAAGGTAACTTTTCTATTCTGATGTCACAATCAACTTGTCTTGTGCAGTTTCGTAGTACAGTTCAATTGTGCCTTATTTCTAAGATAGATCTTGTTTGGTTTTCTTTTTAATTACTTTTTTCTCTTCAACTTCCACATGGTTATTTTGACATTATTTGTAATGGAACTAGGAGAGTTCATTTGCTGTTTCTGATACTAAGCAATTATCTTTAATGCACATTCTGGTGAAAGTGATGCCTTCCAGTAAATTGTAATCCTCTAAATATTGAGGCCAGTCACAACTGTTAGCATCTCAATGTTTGAGAAAGTCACACACTGTTACAGTAGTTTAAAAATAGGTAAGTTAATGATGGATTTTTCACTTGTGTTTTTCTTCTCAAAGTTTCTGGATCCAATCACTGGAACCTTTCGTTATTATCACTCACCAACAAATACTGTTCAGATGTATCCACCAGAAATGGCTCCTTCATCCACTCCTCCATCAACTCCTCCAACTCATAAACCCAAGCCACAGGTGACTGTTGAACGAGAAAGAGAACACTCCAAACTGAAGCGTTCCTACTCTTCTCCAGACATAACTCAGGCCATTCATGAGGAAGAGAAGAAAAGGATTCCTCTAACTCCTGCAGTCAATCGTGATAATAAGTATGTTCAATAAGTTCTACTGCAACTCTTGCAGTAGGAGGTCATGAATGTGACAAGCTGTAATTAATTTTCTAAGTAGGTTTGAAGGGATAGTGGAGTGATAGACTTACCTTTCACTGCCTGAAGTTCAATGTACAGGGCAGTTATCTTTGAAGAATTACTGTAGCTGCTGGGTGTTACCATGAATTTCAGGGATCATGGTGTAATTGGACAACAGCTACTTTCTAAGTCGTGGTATTTGTGTTAATGCATTAAATGTAGAGTTTTAAGTTTTTAAACTGGGTTAAATGAACAGCTAACTCTTCAACTGTGAATCTGAAAAACCAGCCAGAACAAGTGATGGAGCCTGTAACTCAGCCTCACAATAGGCCAATGTATATGGATTCCTCACTATGGCATTGGCTGGTTTTTAATACCTTGAGTGGTGGTGTCTTCTGCCAGGACATTTCATTCCCTATGAAGGCGGGTGGTTCTGTTGGTTTATGTGCATGGCCTTGTAAAGTCTTAGACTCCTAAAAGATGATCTTTTTCTTGCAGACCAGTCTGCTACACAAAAGCTGAAATTTCAAGACTATCTGCATCACAAATTCGGAATCTTAATCCTGTGTTTGGGGGATCGGGACCAGCTCTTACAGGACTTCGTAACCTGGGGAACACTTGCTATATGAATTCCATATTACAGTGTCTGTGCAATGCCCCTCACCTTGCCGATTATTTTAACAGAAACTTGTATCACGACGATATCAACAGGTAACAATCTCATTCTTACCAAAAATATCACTGGGGTTAAGGGGGAGTAGTTTGTATTTTTTTTTTTTTTTAAGTAGGAGACTAATGCTAAATTTCAAGAGTATTGACATTTTAAAAATTAATGGGCATGATGGAACAGGACTTGTTGGACAGTTTTAATTAAATTTTGCTTCCCACATTAATAAATATAAGTGTACTAGAGTCTCTTAAAACAGAATATTTAAACAGCATCTCACAAAACAAGCTGGGAACAACCCGCCTGGTCCTGAGTATGGAACCAAATTTGTTTCAAAGCAGACAGTTTTTAACTCAGTCCAACAGCCATTTTTTCTTGGTCTAAAGAAATTACTTTGGGATAGCATGATGAATAAATAACAATATTTTTTTTAAGTTATTTGAAGTGCTTACTTTTTTTTCCCCCCGTCTGTTTAATTATATAGGTCAAATTTCCTGGGGCATAAAGGTGAAGTGGCCGAAGAGTTTGGTGTAATAATGAAAGCTTTATGGACAGGACAGTATAAATATATCAGTCCAAAAGACTTTAAAATTACAATTGGGAAGATTAACGATCAATTTGCAGGATATAGCCAACAGGACTCCCAAGAATTGCTTCTATTTTTAATGGATGGCTTGCATGAAGACCTGAATAAAGTAAGCACTGCACTTTAATTATCTCTCCATCAGCTGATGAAAAGAAGTAATGTTTTTTAAAGATCCTCTTACTTCATAAGAGGTTTATGTTGTTGGAACCTTGTATGGAAGGAACTGTGAGTATTCAGAATTCAAGTAGGAATTTAGTTTTAAACAGTATAAGGTACTGAAGGGAATAATGGAAGAAGTCTTTAAACATTTTAAAATATTAATGCAAATATTCAGTAGTGTGCTTGCCTCTAGAGAAGACTTTCTGCTTTTATATGTGTTAAGAGATGGATGTGGTATTAAAACTTCTGTTATTCAGGCTGACAACAGGAAAAGATACAAGGAAGAAAACAACGATCATCTGGATGACTTCAGAGCAGCAGAACTAGCCTGGCTGAAACACAAACAGCTCAATGAGTCCATTATTGTGGCACTCTTTCAAGGCCAGTTCAAATCCACAGTGCAGTGTCTTACCTGTCACAAGAAGTCCAGAACCTTTGAGGCTTTCATGTATTTGTCGTTGCCACTTGCGTCCACTAGTAAATGTACACTGCAGGTATGTGGAGCTAGAGAGAAACAGCTTGTGGAGTGAGAACACTTCTCTGTGACTTCATTGCGGTGTTGCTTCTGCTCAGCCTCTTGTTGGCTGCAATTCCAGCTTAATTTACACTAACCTGAGTCATTAACAGATCTGTCTTCATTAGTTATTCATCCATCTACAGTTGTTTTTTTTAAATAGGTCATTCCACAAAACTTTTGAAGTACAAGCAGGATGGAAACACTAGAGCTGCAGTAGCAGAAAATGCAGCCATAGTGTTTGCTTTTGTAGGTCGTAGTGTAAACATTCTGTGTTTTTAAATTAAAATACTAGGGGTATATTTTTAATTACTTGCAGCTAATTAATACACTTAAAATCTACTTCCACACATGGATTTCACTCATTTCTCCTTATTTTTGTCAAAGCATAGCATGCTGATAATTGGTACAAGTTAACAACCAAATAGGAAACAGATGCTTTTTGCTGCACTTCTGTAGACACCTGCCCTTCACAATCTGTTTGTGTTTTGTTTAAGGAATGCCTTAGATTGTTCTCCAAAGAAGAGAAGCTCACTGATAACAATAGGTTTTACTGTAGCCATTGCAAAACTCGAAGGGATTCTTTGAAAAAAATAGAAATTTGGAAATTGCCACCTGTTCTTCTTGTGCACTTGAAAAGGTAAGAGAAACTCTGATTGGTGAAAATTAATCAGGATGAAGTGCCCAGGCTTTGATGGAGATTGATTGTTCCAGTGCAGTAGCTAACCATTTTTAATTCCATAAAGTTCCAGTTGTATTTCCAGCTGTAATCTTATAAGAATTTTATTTCCCTCCAATGTACAAATAATCTCTTTTCATTTGTGCTAAGAAACACATGTGCAAATGTAATCAAAACTGGGCACCAAATGCTTTAGTTGAGATCATGTCCTGGTTAAAAACAGGGAAAACAAACATATTTTTGTGACCAATATATAACTTTTAACAACACTTTTTCACTTTCTAGGTTTTCCTATGATGGAAGGTGGAAGCAAAAGCTTCAAACTTCTGTAGATTTCCCATTGGAAACTCTTGACCTTTCACAGTATGTTATTGGTCCAAAGAATAACTTGAAGAGATACAATCTGTTTTCAGTATCAGTAAGTAACCGTGTCACATTTCAATTGTCAAGGCGTGGGTTAGCCTGTGTGGTTCATCTTGGTTTGCAGGCTGCCTACCAGATTACAGATTAGGTTGCATTCTAAGAAGAATGGTCAGTATTTAGTAAAAATGTCACATTCTAGTTTATTTCTCTAACTAGGAAACGAATAGCAGCCTTCAAGGCCATTAATTATTTTCTTCTTCTGCTTACAGAATCATTATGGTGGGTTGGATGGAGGGCACTATACAGCCTACTGCAAAAACGCTTCGAAGCAGCGCTGGTTTAAGTTTGATGACCATGAAGTATCTGAGATCTCGGCATCATCGGTGAAATCCTCAGCTGCATATATTCTCTTTTACACCTCTTATGAACAGCGATCAGTGGAGATGGCCACGTAAAGTAGTCTGGGTTAAGATAACTGGTTTTCTTATTATAAGAGCAAAGTAGGTATGGGAATGCATCTAAGTATGCAAAGGTATGACAAGCAGTCACAGATCCAGGGATGGTTGCAGCAGCTTTTCTGCAAGCGAGCTCTTTCTGGTCAGTACTAGTGCTTAGGAATCAGAAGACTGATTAATAATGCTTGTGGTAATCCTGCCATCTGTGAAACCATTTAAAAAGCAAACTTGCATTGCCATTTATATAAAGAAAAAAAAAAACAAAAACAAGAACTCTATTTTCAGTCTGCTCCAAGATCAAATTCTAGCTTAGTCATCTGAAATCTAATAACAAGTAGTTTAAAATGTCTTAAGATCCCAAGGCATATCTTGGTTTTTTGTTTGTTTTTTTTTTTTTCCTCCTTTCACTGTTATGGCCTTTTCACATTTCTAACCTTAAGCTTGATTCTACTGTGAATACTCTAGAATGATGTAAACAGTTAGGAATGTAAGTGTACATATTGATTGCATACTTGCACATCAGAACTATGTATATAATAAAATGTTGTCCTTTTTTTGTGAAAACCTCTACAGTTCAGAGGATTGTGTTTATTTGCCAGCTCTCAGTAACTGCAACACTACTTTAAAAAGCAGAGCTCTTTTTTTTTTTTTGTTAGCTTTTGTCAATATTTGTGCACTTCAGAGTTATTCTAAACAAATCAGATTTTCCTTTTTAATTTTTTAATATAAATTTTCATGTACACATGCATTAAAAACCTTATGAAGAAATGATTTAAAAATATATCCTGTTAAATGTATGTTTGGGTTTGGTGTTTTCATTCTTAACCACTTGTATGATGGTCAGGATTGTATACAATGACAGGCTGATCATAGCCACAGTTTAAAAGTTCTTCAGATGGAAATACTACTACTCTGTGTAAAATTACTAATTTAGAAATTGTTTTAGTTGCATGTTGTGCATTTCCTGCTCTAAATTTGGCTTAGTTTTCCCTCTCTGGTTCGGTTGGCATTCAGAAATTTTAAATCCTACATCCTGAAGTTTTATCTGTCTGTGGGCATGTGTCTTGCTGATGAAGTTAAGATCAGGATTGATTGTTTTTGTGAAGCTTACCTGCTATAATACTTTTGCTGTGCTGGAGGGACAGAAACGAGTACTAGAATAATGCCTTTTTCTTTCTCTTACATTAATGGTCACTTCATCCCCTGCTCTCTTCTGAAACACCTACCCTCGGTTGTCTGCTCGTATGCTTTCACCTCAATATCCTACTGTCCATTTCTGAAAGGCAGCTTAAAACTACATGATAGACTTAACCAGCAGAGAAAGAGGCATTTTTCAGGTGAGTGCATCTGTATACTCAGCTTTTATGTTCTTCTGAGGGATAGAAGAGGTTTGTCAAAGAAGACAATCATCAGACCCTGTACAAATGCAATGGGTGCATGTTCCTTAACAGGCTTAGAAGCTGCAAATCCTCTCCCTAGAAATACCACAACAAAGGATCAGCAACACAAATATTTTATACTTTATTGATAAGGCACACCTTGGCTAATGCTGCAAATGAATTCCAGCCATTGGACTATTCAGTGCTCCTTTTCCACAGCTAGCAAATGTTTAATGCCTGCAGAGAAGGCTTTGATGGGTGTAGAATAGGACATAAGCTGTGTTAGTCTGCACTGAGGAATCTGGGATCTTGGTGATCAGTTCATCATCAAAACTGTACCAGGTTTCAGTGGCTGAGCGCTTGCACAATGCTGTGTAGTGGCCATTATCCAGAAAACCAGAGTGGTTCTGTAACAAACACCCCAGTGTTACAACAGGAGTCTTTACAGAGGAGGAAAAGCTAGGAATGTGCAAGCTTTTTTTTTCTTTTCTTTTTCCTTTTTTTTTTGCACTTAGAAAAGAGAAGAGAGAGGCTTCTAGCCCCCTTTGGCCTACAATGAGGAATGTTAATTCAAGTAAATGCTTTAAAATGGAGCAAGTAGCTGATGATTATACTTCTCTATTTTGCAACATTAAAGCTATTAGCCCTCATATAGGTCACTGTAAGCCTGCCACACTTGCAGTGAGTGAAAGAGACCATTTAAGTTGTTATTTATAAACAAGATCAGCTTGTGAATTTATGCTAAAAAGGCTGAGGAGGCTCCAAGCAGATGTTGTGTGCTGGGAGTGCATGGGTTTCTGAGTTGAGATAGAAACTATAACTTCTCTCTTCTTTGGTTATTATATGTTGTGTGTATATTTTTTTTTCAATTAATTATCATATATAAAGTTCAAACCAACACAGACAAGGCCTTACAAATGAAAACAAGAGAGGTAAGCTTACCACTACGGCATACAAGCTGTAACCTGCGTCTGCACAGCAGTGTGGGGCACCATAGGGAGAGAGATCCAGATTGGTAAGGGGATAGTGGATGTCAGTTACGAGTTTCCTTCTGTTGTTGCCTTGCCATTCAAACCTGAAATAAAAATTTGAACTATTTTAGATAACACTCAAGTTTTTCTTGCATTGTGGGGGTTGCTTCACTGACTTTTTCCTTAGGGAAGGGAAAAACAATGAATGTCCACCCAGCCTTTTGAAAAAGAAAGATATATGTTAATGTTAAGTATTAGAAATATGAGGAGAGAAAACATATGAAACCCACAAGAAGTGTCCAGCAGGGAATGCAGAGCTTTTTCCTGATCCTTCTGTCTCCTAGAAGTGGATACAAGTGACAAGAGCAGCCAGAAGTAATATCTCTGCATCACTTTCACTCTGCCCTAAACATTGTGGACTCTTGTCATCTCTTCTTGCAGGTCAGGCTTCATCCCTCTTTCCCCTGTAATTTCTAGTGCAACACCATACTTTTAAATATTTACAATGTGGCCACGGGCTGCAGCTGGATACCAGAGGTTCCTCTGAGTATGTCAAGAAAAGCAGCTGCTGAATAGGAAATTAATTAATTTACATAATATAGATCTGGGAATCCAAGTCATCCCAGACTAATTTTCTTTACAGGTGGGAAGTTGTTACAGATAAATTCTTAAGAATAAATTGAGCATCTGGCCCTGTGTGCCCCTGTTTAGTAGAGCCAGTAGCATAGACTTGATTTAGTTAAGGGATTAAAAAAAACGCAGTGTCTAATATTCCTTAATGACAGGTAAACAGTCTCTTCCAGTCCTGCATTTAGAACCCACAGACCTGAGCTTTCCCACTCTGCTTGCAGGGATGTCTGACCACTGTGTAAGCTGTACCAGTCACCCTTCAGTGGAGTTTTGCTTCCCTTTGGAGAAGAGATCCCAAAGGCAGTGAGTGAAATTTGCTGGGCTGAAGTAGAGAGCAGCATAAGAGCTCCCTGTCTGAGCTTTCAGGAAGGCAAGGTGCATGTTTAGCAGACGTGTTGCTGTAACTGTCATTTGGATTCCAGCTATCAAAAGTACTAAGCCCACTCACTTGCGGTGAGTTTTTCTTTTCATGCAAATCCAAGTGGCTGTTTTTCACCTCTCACAAATCCCAGGAAATGGCAATGTCCTACCGCATATAGACTGTACCTCTTCAAGTGAAAAATAACAATCTGCGGTGCCTTGGTTATGGTGGTCTCAACTACAGCATCTTGTTTTGTTCCACACAAGGAACAGTGGATTTGGTTGTTTGAAGTCAGTTTGTCTTGCTGAAAGAAGCATTTCAGACAGTCCTGTCAAAGGGAAAAAAAAAAAAAAAAGTTAAAATAATTTGATAAAACAGATCTCCACTCCTGAAAAGACTAAGGCAAGGTAAGAGAAGGGATTGCTGTATTCTGGATCTCTTCCTCATTGCAGTATGCTACAGCGAGGCTCATACTGACAATGCACTTGGAACACAAAGCACCCAATTCTGATTTTCTTCCTTGCCCCTAGATGAGGAAACACTTTGATGAGTGAAAGAACCTCTGACTCTTGCTATTGGAGTGCCAGGCTTTTGCCACTGTCTCCCATGACATCCTAGGGAGAAAGCTCAGGAAGTGTGGGATGGAGGAGCAGGCAGTGAGGTGAATTAGGAACTGTTACAAGACAGAGTTCAAAGAGTGGTGATCAGTGGTGCCAAGTCTAGCTGGAGAGCTGTAACCAGTGGAGTCTCACAGTGATCAGTGCTGGGTGGGTCCAATGCTGTTCAACATTTTCATCAATGACATTGATGAGGGGACAGAGTCTGCTCAGCAAGTTTGTTGATGCCACCAAACTGGGAGGCTTGGCTGATACAACTGAAGATTGTGTGGCCATCCAGCGAGACCTGGACAGACTGGAGGGCTGGGCATAGAGGAACCAAATTAGGTTCAACAAGGACAAGTGCAGAGTCCTGCATCTTGGGAGGAATAATAAACTGCACCAGTACAGGTTGGGAGGTGATCTGCTGGAGAGCAGCCCTGTGGAGAGGGACTTAGGAATGCTGGTGGATAACAAATTGTCCATGGCACAGCAATGTGCCCTTGTGGCCAAGAGGGCTAATGGGATGCTGGGATGCATTAAAAAGAGTGTGTCCAGTAAATAGAGGGAGGTTCTTCACTGCCTCTACTCCACCCTGGTGAGACTCCATCTTGAGTACTGCCTTCAATTTTGGGCTCCCCAGTTCAAGAGGGACAGAGTTCTGCTTGAGAGAGTTCAGTGGAGGGGCTATGAGGATGATTAGGGGACTGGAGCATTGCCTTATGAGGAGAGGCTGAGGGACCTGGGCCTTTTTAGTCTGGAGAGGACTGAGAGGGGATTTAGTAAATGTTTATAAATATCTGAGGGCTGATGTCAGGGGCAGGGTGGGGACAAGCTCTGTTCACTTGCCCCCTATGATAGGACAAGGAGCAATGGATGGAAGCTGCAGCACAGGAGGTTCCACCTCTACACGAGGGGGAACTTCTTGATTGTAAGGGTCTCAGAGCACTGGCACAAGCTCCCCAGAGAGGCTGTGGAGTCTCCTTCTCTGGAGACTTTCAAGGCCTGTCTGGATGTGTTTCTATGTGACTTAAGATAGATTGTATGGTCCTGCTCTGGCAGGGGTGTTGGACTCAGTGATCTCTTGGGGTCTCTTTAAACCCCTGACATCCTGTGATCTTAGTGTCTCTAACCTCATGGCAACTCAGCACTGCTGCTCCTATAACCTTGCTAGCTTCTGGCCCGGAATGAAACCTCATTTCTCTGAGGACCCAGTCAGAGACTAACCTTTCATGCCCAGGCAACCAAAGGAACAACCTGCTGCATCACTGTAACACTATCGAGCCTAAGCCACTATTCCTGCATGAAGCAGAAATGCCAGGAATGTATTAGAAGCAGTACCTGGAGAGAGCAGGTGCTCTTAGAAGGAATGGGCAGGGATAGAACAGTGAAGCTTTCGGGTCTGCCAATGGTGGTCCTGCATTCCAGACATGTGATGGCATAACTGAGCTGTCCCTCGAATAACTCTGTGATAATTGATGTTTCATTTGTGCTTCTTCGTGCTTCAGGTACGTCTTTTCTTTTGCTTGACTATGCAGAAAGAAAAATTAATTAACAAAATGTAGGTAACCACCTGGTTCAAAAGTGTCTTCACTGGGTTTTAACAGCTGCTGCCCTCTGCCTATGCCACTTGGCTCTAAACTGTATTCTTTCACTTGGTATATCATAGATGCAGAGGAAGCTAAATTACATTTCTGAGAGAAATTAAACAGAAACACAATATTCTGGATACGAGACAGAACATCTGGAAATCAAACTCTGTTAGTGGGTCTGAAGAAGAGAAAGGTAGACACAAGGGGTACAGCAGACATGACAATTTCAGGCAGATAAAAAAAAATGTTTAAAGCATAGAAGGAGCAAGGAAAGGGAGAGATGAAAATGGAGCTGCAGACAGCACTGTCACTTAGATGGGGACTGCAAGCTGATACAGCATTACACAAGGAGCAAATGAATTGTCTGTGGTTACAAGCACACAGGAAGAGAATGACAGTTCTGAAGAGGCACATCATGCAATTCAGAAGAGGATGGGAAATTATTACATGAAATGCTACATTACAAAGTACAAAGAAGAAGGCCCTGAATCACCACAGTTGGGCTCTTACATTCTTGAGAGCCTCATGGAGCTCATTCAGCACACAGATCAGAAACTCCTGTGCATCCTGTTGAGTCTCCTTGGTAAAAGTTGGGTACCGCTTCTCAAGGACTGACTGGAAAGCCTCTGGGGAAACACTCTCACACTCTCCAAGCCACATATTAGCTATCAGGGAGCTGAAGACAGCTACAGAATCGTTATCCCTTGGGAAAAAGAAAAAAAAAAATTAAAAAGGTAAATTTCTGGTAGGAAAAGACTCTGCCTTCCAATGGGAGCACAATAGAAAAATGTATGCATGTACAGTATGGCTCTGACACTGGTTTGAGAGGGTTCTACAGATACTGGAAAGCAGTAGAAATTATCATTGAGACAGCAGCGACGGTAACTGGCATTAACATCAAAATTATGACCAAAAACAGTATAATGCTTAAGTTACCCAGCAAGGAAACAGCTCTAGTGCTCTGAAGAAGAAAATCAGCTTGTAGACAAGGGGAGAGGGTGGGTGGATGCCTCAGACGTTCTCATGGTACCACATATCCTTGGGAAGGAAAAGAGAAGTGCCAAATGAAAAAAAAACAAGCATGGATAAACCAACTTACTCCTGCAGGGTTGCTTCATGCTTTCCTGAGAGGAAATATTCCACAAGTGGTGGCATGCTACAGAGGCACTGCAAAACTGCATTCATGTAGCACGTGTTGCCCAGATTGATCAGGCCGGTGAGCCATGGGTCCTGGCTGTTTGCCTCCTCCATCTGTAGCTTGAAGGAATACTTCAAGCTTTCCAAGCAAATGGAGTTGTACTTCCACCTACTAGGAAAAACACCACACAGCAGTGGAGATCTAAAATGCTACAGTGCTTTTTGAGCTATGGTTCTCAAAAGCTATGGTTCTCCTACTGTTTTAGCGTCTTCTTTGTAAGTTACATTCGTATTTACTTTCAAGCTAATACAGTGATCAAGACTGGATCCCACACTAAGCTCCCCCCAGTACAGCAAGATGCAGCATTAAGAAATATTATTTAAATACCTGAGGTTATTCCTAAGTTTCCACTCAATCTTTGACTCCATACACAATTACCTCCAAACTAACCAGCAGTGAATAGCTGTCTTAATTTCTGCCTACAGAACACATAATTTGTTTCCTCAGTGCTCTGGTACTTAAGTATTTTCTAAACGCTTAGCTTGTAGTCCAGATATTACAATAAACAGGTTGCTATTTCAGACTTTTAACACAAAATGTTACTTAATTCATGGTAAAAAATATTTAGTAGATTTGTTTTCTTGCTGCACGAATTTATCCTAAACCAAGCTCTCCCCATCCCCAGTTAGGCAGAAGAGAGGTCTGAATACAGACTGCACAACCTCGATGTGCTCCCTAGTGTTGCTGTTCTTGGATTTTTAAAGGCTGCTACTTTACTCTGGTACAGAAAGAGGGAGGACTCTGAAACCTCAGTAATCTATGTAGAACAAGAAAAGTCATTTCTTCCCCTTTAGCCTCAACACAGTTCCCTGTGTTCCCACTTCTGGAGATCTCCCAGCCCTATTTTCTACAGAACTACCACCAAAGCATCTCCATTCACATTTTGGGAAGAGCAGAGACATTTCCAAACAGCTCTACCTATAGACCAGTCTCCTAAGAAAACGTTTAACTTCCTCTTTTGTAGCCGTCTTTGAGAAGCACCAACTCAGCACGTTGGGGTTCTCAGGTACAGGAGGTGGCTGGGAAGCCACCAGCAGCCTTGCATGAAGCCTGTACTTGCCCCAGTTCAGGGAGGTGGCCCCTTGCCGTCTTTTCTTCATACCCGACCCCTTCCCTCCAGGTTGATGGCAGGAATTGCAGTGGGCTGTCTGTCTCACCCCGTTGCCCGGGCTACCCTCGCCTGGGCAACAGGTATGCTGGCCGATGCTGGTGCTGTTCCATTGGTTCTCCTCCAGGGGGACCCTCCCCCGCCACCTGCCTATCTCCTTTCCGTTCGCTATCCCAACCAGCTTTGGGAAGAGCTGGGCACACACCCCGTCCCCTGGGCGAGGGTGCAGGCTGACCCACGCTCACCCACACTTGTTAGGGTTTAGTGTTGCTGTGCTCTGACGGAAGGGCCATGGAACTGTCTCACAACATCATGCTGAACTACTTTATTGGTGTCCTGAAATTTTTCCCGGGAAAAAAGGGTAGTGGCTCAGAAGCATCTTTCAATTAGCCAGTTTCAGGGCAGTTGATCTCTGAATTTCTGGTGAGCAGCAGCTTTTCCCTTTCTAACACTCCATTTGGGAAGTAACAAGCATTCACAGAAACAGGCCCAGGAAGACTTTTTAAAACATCCCTTATTATCTTGTTTATTTATCTATAGCAAAGGATGTCTCCCATCCCTCTTTGGACAGCTTATATGCTGTGTACTGTCTCCCAAACTGCTATTTACAAACAGCTATTAAAAGCAACCTTCTTCCCTGCTGCTGTTTCAAAACCTGATGTACAGGTTTGCCAACAGAATTACAATGCTGTACTTAGCTCGTACTTAGCTTTACCAAGACCTTCAAAACCTAAATGTTAATCGTGTGGGTTAAACCTAAAACTTAACAAATTATCAAGTTATAATTGTTTAAGACAAATTTCCACTAGTTGGGAATTCAGTCCTACCTTTTCCTGCAAATTTATTCAGTTAAAGCCCACACAACATGAGACTGAAATGCAGTGCAATTTTTTTGCCATGGGACTGGTTTGTACCTATATGGAGGTGTTTTGTCAAATGGCATAGGAACACTCCTTGCTAACATCCCCCCACCAAGACACAAAGTCAAATCTGCTTATTTGGTTCAAAAACTACTGAAGACTGATATCATGGTTGTGAAAATTAACTCTCACCATTTTCCCAGAAGGGTTTGCCTGTTTCATACTCCAAGTTTGGTAGCATTTATACAGGACCTGAGGCCTCTCCAAGCTGGTGTTGGTCTCTTCACTCAAGTAACTAGCAATAGGACAAGAGAAAATGGCTTTAAGTTGAGCAAGGGGAGCTTTAGATTGGACATTAGGAAAAACTTCTTTACCGAGAGTGGCAAGGACTGGAACAGGCTGTCCAGGAAATTGGGAGCTGCCATCCCTGAAGGTATTCAAGAGGCTGCAGATGTGAAGCATCCAGACATAGTTTAGTGGTCATGGTAGTTGAGTTACTGTTGGATTCAATTATCTTAAAGGTCTTTTCCAACCTTTAAGATTGAAAAGGTATAAAAGTTGAGAAACTGCACAATACTTCACAGCAACAGGAGGGGATGCAGTCAGGAACTCAAGAAGCAACTCCCAATTCAAAACAACATTGTGAAGGGCTTTAAAATATTTTTGCCTCATTTACTCATTAACACCATCACCTGTTTGTCTATTATGAGAGTTTTCACTACTTTTTGCCCCCTACCTTCTCGCATCAGCCAAAGTTGAGGTATCTGGAAGGTGGACAAACTCCTTTGAGCCAGCATGGCAAATTCTATTTTTCCATTAAAAGAGTTACTTAAACCCACCCAAAAACCCTTTCAGAATAAGACAGACAGCAGGAATCTGTAAACAAGAATAAATTTATTTTAGATTCTTTAAAGATTTAATGATATACAAAATGTATACAGTATTATATCCTTATAACATTTCACCTTTCCCTGTCAAACATAAAACACCATTTAAACAGCTATTGTGTTCGTGCCTTAGGTCTGTATCTATAAGATACACTACAGAATAAAAAAATTTATAGAGCCATATACTGCCCTTTTAATTAAAAATTACAAATTAGTACCTATGTAACAAAAAAAAGACAATCGCAGCATGAAACTTCAGTTGGACAGGTTTGTTTTTTATGTTGTGGTTTGTTTGTTGTTTGTTTTTTTTTCCTTGCTGAATGCTCAACAGTATTTGGGACAATTAAAATTCCATTTTATTGGCATGAAGATGCATTGCAATCTCCCGTACTTTACATAATGCTAACCCAACCCTAGTTCTCTCTTAAATAAGTACCACAAATAACATAACATTAAAGATGTTTTCTACACGATTTTAAATACATTTTTAAAGTTACGTGTACATTCAGTTTTGATATACTGGTTTCGACGAGCTCTTTGGAAGGTGCAACTTCTGAAGCAGTCACTACGTACAAGAAAAAAACAACAAAAAAAAAAAGCACTTCCAACTTTGTGTTCTGACAAGGCAACTTACTGGGAGCTGTACACACTATTTCTTCTATTAGATATGATTATACCCAGTCTATCATGGCTTTGTTACTATCTGACCGTGACTTGATAAAAATTGAAATGTATAAAACAAGAAATTTAATTATGCACAATTAGGGCTCTATTAAAATTAAAAAAAATAAAATAAAATTTAAAAAAAGAACAAACACAAACAAACAAATAAACCCCACAGCTTTACAGCCCTGAGGCTGAATGCTGACTCAGGAGACTCTCTATTAGAACAGATCAAGTTCCTACCTTCAACCTTTAGCCTACTGGCATCATGTATATATATATGTGTGTGTGTGTATATCTATATATATATATATCTATACATATATATCTATACACATATACACACCCACACACCCCTCATTTGGCTCTGTCCTCTTCAAAAGGCCAGATTAAAGACATCTGGTGATAAAATGCTAGTGGAACATTTCCAAAACTATTCAGAGAATACTCCAGCATTACAGAGGTAGGTGCTTTCTCCTGTCTTCTGCTGACTGACAGCAAGACAGCTGCCAGGCAAATGCTTTACCTTAAAACATCAACTACCAAAATCCTTTTGGTTGAAGGCATATTGCACACCACAGGACTACAGAGAGAAAATCCTCCACTAAACCAAACAAAAAGACAAAGTAAACCTGCTAAAAAGCCCCTTTAAAAACATCTGAAATACTTGTCATTATTCCACCTTCCAAATGATCAGCCACCCAGCTGTTCTCTGCAGATGGTTATCACAAGTTGCTAGGTCTTTAGACATTGGACTAGCCAAAATCTCACTTTTTAAGACAGCAATCCTTGATTTGATGCATCATGCTTTTAATTATAGTGAAGGAAAGAGAAGAAGTGACAACTTGATGACATTCCATGACGTTTGGATGAAGTCAGTGATTTGGTCACATCGTTAGAGCATCAGACGAATAGAATTAGCTGAATCAGATTCTTTGGTGCAGCTTCCAGGCTGAATTGTCAATTCAGGGGAATCATCCTGAGGAAATATGATCTTGTCAGGTGTGTAATCATTCCTCTTCAGATCTGTACAAAACAAAACCAAGTAGTCGTGTTGATTACTACTTCAGTTAGCAGAATCAATGGGACTTTCAAAGGACTGGGTATTTATATGTATTTATAATTATTTTCCCAGTGTGTATTGTGTCAGAAAAGGAGTTTTTTTAATCACAGATAAGCCTAAAGCTCTTCTTTAAAAAAGCGATGGAAACCTGAAATTATTTTATTATACATACTACAGCAAGTATTGGTTAGTTTTCCAGGGAAACTGAATGCTTCCATGAGCTGTTTTGATCTTACCAGAATTTACCACTCAAATTTAAACTAAGTGACCTGCCCTCATGTGAGAAACGACCTTGAAGAGAGGTGTGAAACAGGAAGAATCATGCATGTTCCTTATGTTACTCTGACACAGAGAAACAATTGCAAGATTTGAGATGAGTGTAGCACAGTCCATGCAAAAAAAATATCTGGAATTGGAAGTTTTTAACAGAATGAATTTCTGTAGACTTATGACGTGTTTTAAAACACGAATAAAACCCCCAAAATATTAAAAATCCCACCACAGAAAACAACCAGCACCACTTAGGTTAAAAAGACTGATGCTTTGCAATCATCTTGACCTGCTTTTCCTAGGAACCTTTACAATATGGCACTATCTTAAGTCTTGGATCAGTCTCCTCCACTTTCCTCCGATACCGTACATACGGATAGAGATGGTCTTGATTACTTCATCTTGGACTCTGTCTTAAAAAGACAGATGGCTTTAAAAGCAGCTTATTCCTTTTCCACAGCAGGATCTCTTCCATTACACATCACAAAACACTTTGTGCCATGAATGCCTCAGAAGAAGAACTACAGCAACTCTTACCAGGAAGTTTAAGTTTCCTGCAGCAGGAATTGCAGTGATGCTTCGCTCTGAAGTTTTTGATGGCATCCTCTCCCAGGTTGGCTGGGCCAAACACCATATCATATGACCTTAGAAAGAAAGTGTGGGAAACAAGGACTGCATGTTTTACTCTGATGAGTATTTTGTGATGCTTTGATTTAAATCCTTCTTTAACTTTACCTTTTTTCTCCAGCTTTTATCACGGAGGGATCTGTCAGATTTTCACCAACACCTTCAGACAGCACATTAAGAAAAAGTTAAATCTGATACATTACATAAATGCATTAATATTGAAAAGCTCTGACATCTGTAGCTATGACTTCTCGGCTTGCCAAAGAATAAAAGCAGAAAAATACTCAAAACAACATCCCAACCCAAATGCTAGATGTGAAATTCTATCCTTAAAAAATTTCTCTTAAACCACCAGCACTTTTGTACTTCTCAGATTTCTTCCACCTATTTTTGTATCTGCCTGCAATTCTTGACTTAGTTTTTATCCAGAGAAATTGTCTGTATTTTTCTATACAGGTCTCAGAATTTTCTGTACACTTTCCAGACAGAACAGGAGAGAGACAATTCAGGATAAGTACAGGTTACCATTCACAAGTGTTCCAAAGACGAGTATTCTTTCTATGGTGTTAGGAAAAGGTGTTTGTATTTATATTCCATGTGCCAAAGTTTTAATGCCCTATTAGAGCAACAACGCTGGGGAAAGGTCCAGAGAAGAAATCTTGTGAGAAGTGGCTGAGGGAGCTGGGTTTGCTTAGGTTGGAGAAAAGGAGACTCAGGGGAGATCTTTTCATTCTTTCCAACTACCTGAAAGGAGGTTGTAGCCAGGTAGGGATCAGACTTTTCTCTCAAGTTACAAGCAACAGGACACAGAAACTGCCTCAAGCTGTGTCAAGGGAAGTTTAGGTTAGACATTAAGAAAAATTTCCTGCACTGAAAAGGTTGTCAAGCCCTGGCACAGGATGCCCAGGAAAGTGGTTGTGTCACCATTGCTCATGATATACAACAGCTGGAGATGTGGAGCTTCAGGACATGGTTTAGTGGTGAACTTGGAACTGTCCTGTTACCCGTTAGTCTCAGTGATCTTAAAGGTTCTTTACAACCAAAACGACTATGTGATTCCATCTTTAAATAAGATAATAATAGATTCAAATCAACTAGACTAAGATGCACTAAATAAAGATTGCTATTTATTACAGGCATTATTATGAATTCTTAATAAACAGTATCACAAGAGAAAAGGCCACTCATATCTACCTTGACCCCCACTCCAAATTCAAAAGAAGGGTATTACCTTGCAGATCTAGTACCAACAGTTCTCCTCTTGTATACTCATATGTCCAATGGCTGAAAGCTAGCATAACCTCCTCCAGCATGTTAGTTGGAATTATTTCATCACCGTTGTTGTTGTTGTATTTTCTAAACTCTCCGGTCATGCACTCTTCAACTGCAAACCACTGGCCAGCAGAATGGCAATATAAGAGGAAAACTTCCAAGAACCTAGCAAAAATCATACTTAATGATTATACATTTCCAAAAGAAATGGCAAATATATCATTGCTACAACATTTTTATATGATTTACTGCTAATTTAAATGATTTGAAACTATTCTGACAGTCATTTATTTATGTTATCAGACTAAGCTAGAATTAGTGCAAAAAGTATCAATACAAAAATATTGCCAAGGGTAATTCTGCTTGACACATTCACAGTAACATTCTAAGACATACACACACGTATCAGTACCTTAATATTTGATCCATCTGTTAACAACCCTGGAGCCACTCCTCTCTGTCAAAAGCATGCAACATAATGGAAGCTTAACTCGAGCCATTCTATGGTGATGATGATGAACAAGAAATACACTCACCTCGGAGAGTATGGAATGGATTTGGGCTTCATTTGGTTGAAAGCGAAGGTGAGCTTCTGTGCTGCTCTCTGCTGCTGAATTTCCTACAATTCAAACCCATATTTCATTAGCTGCATCGTGTGACAGGTAACCCTAAGGAGCCAAGAAGGCAGCAAGAAGAATAAGGGTCTACCTCCCCAAGACAGTGTAACAAATCACTTGCTTTTTTAAAATCATATTTTAAGAATTGGAGCTCTGTGAGCAAACTTTGCTGGAGCAGAGCTTTTAACCCTTCAAAAGCTCAAACAGAATCCCAGACTAACTTTTTTCTTTGAAATAATATCCTAGTTTTCGGAGCGGGGAATTCACATTTAATATACCATGCCTGTCTGTGTTCAGTAATTGACACAGCTAAAACTTACTCTCAAGCACAAATGTAACACAGTGTCCTCCTTATAAATGCTTGACCAAGTATTCACAACTTCAGGAAGAAAAGACTTGATGATATAGAGATGTCCTGATTTCAGGATATCGTATTCTGACCACGTGCATACTACTTTAAGAGCTCGACGTAAACCTCCTCCCATCTCCTCTTTGCTTAAAAATTCAATCTTAGCACAGAGGCCCAGCTGTGACCAGGAAGACATGCTGTTGTTCAGGATGCTGGGAGAGCTTTCTTCGAGGCGATATACGGTGACTGGCTCACCTATGTTACAACACAAAAAGCAGTTACTGCACGTTCCAAGCTGAAAATCAGAAGAGCTGGAAACCTAAACTTTCTTCCATTTCAACATGCTGCAATATTAATTACTAGCATCCTGAATTAAAGAAAAACATTTAAACCACTCATCAGGAAGACCCTTTTCCAACTTCTTTCAAACAGCAAGGGACTACAGCAGTTTGGTTCTCCTTATTAGCGCTATTAATGGCACTGATCAAAAAGAACACTGAGTAAAGTTTGTTCAGACTTTGAGACAAGACAACTTAAATCCTCCCACAACACTTTGCCACAAAAACTGTTGGTATAATGCATATGTGACTGTACCACCATTTCTGAGGATAATCACAATTAAATCCAGATTTCATACAGACTGACATTAGACTTCCTTCAGCTGACTAAGACTTCAGCTTCACACTTGCTGTGAGTAGCTGTTAAATTTGGCTTGATCTTTCAATACTAGAAGGAATTTATATATTTGGTTTCTTCCCCAAAAGGCCTTATTGAACCCGCAACAAGACATACAATTCTTACCTCTCGGAGGCACGAATTCTTACCTCTTGGAGGCACAGGAGTGAATGGAATGCTCTGTGATAATCTCATCAAGTTATTTCTTTCTACAGCTAGAGGGAAATCACAGCATTTGTTGAAATTTAAGGATCTAACACATGTAATCAAAAATATGAACATTAGTAGAGAGACTGACCTGAGTAATAGTAATTTATATCCATGATAGGCTTGAAAGGAGAGGCAATGCCTGAAAGAGATTAAAAAAACCCACAGGAGATACTGTTTGCTCCCTGTATGTGCATTAAAAAGTTGCCACAAGCAAAGAAGACTTGCCAAATATTAGGAGTTTGAAAAAGATCTGATGCGTAGGAAATGTATTATTAAACTTAGCTCTTCAGTACCGCAGGACAGGAGATAATGTAGTGCTCCATGGCCAACTATTTGTTTTAAAAGATCCAAACTGTTGTTTTCATGAAAAGCTCCCACCTTGTTTATAGCAGAAACAGGCTTACCATTCAGTGCATCTTCTTCAGATGACCTGGAAATGCCATAAAAACCAACAGTCACTGCTTCTTAGAACCTTTGTGCTCACTGATTTTGACACATCATCCTAGGTCACCTTGTCAACCTCACAGTACCACTTTCATCCTATTTTTTTTCAAGGGCAGTACAGGTTTCTTAATTACAAAGCAGTAATGGAAGGCCGTTAAGTAAGCTCATGTTTTCAGAGTTACACTTTAAATATCACCAAGTCACAAGCTACATTATGCAAAGTTTGCATCACAAGCACTCATTCCCACAGAGGTGCTTTAATTAAAACTTGTTCACAACAGCTTACCTTTCTGTTATCAGATTAACAAGGTAATGGCTTTAACAGTTAACCCAGGGGATAATTGTTAACAAGTGCAACATCTGTGCAATTTCAAACAAGGCTTACAGTTTGCAAGGTTGGGTAAAGACCTTTACCAGGAAGCCAGCTCCTTAATAGGTGTCAACAAAGTAATTTTCATTTAAGGGCATGTTTTGCCCTCTGACATGTGACCCCATTAATCTAAATAGAATCTGTCATGGCATTCCAGTGAACACATTCAGTTATTTATTAGAAAAAATGCCCTTAAACCTTGCTTCTTCATTAAACGCAACTGAATACCTTTATAGCCAAAGACAATAAAAGAAAAGCAAACTACAGAGCAATAAAATTTTCTCAGTTAGTAGAAAGCTTACTTACAGTTGACCGCTATTTGAAGGTCTACCTTGTAACCAATCCTTTAAAACAAAGCAGAGGAAAAACAAGTAAGGTTTCGGTTTTGTAATGAGAACATAGTCCATTCAATAGGAGGTGGAGTGGGTAATGTGTTTTAAGATCTTGCAGTACTTCCTGTTTGTTGGAAATACTTTGCCAGGATGCACTGAACTGCAGTTGAATGAAAAGACTAATAAAACTGAGGCATAAATCGTATTATTCTTTAAACAATCAGTTTCTTCTCCATTTGTTCAGTTTCTAGGTCTGCTTAGCAGCAGCAGCAAAGGCAGATACAAACCGTCAGTAAGGCTGCTTTAGAGTCTACTTGCTGAGGGTCCTCACTTGATGGCCTTCTGCTCTTGCTGTATACTACAAAAGGAAGAGATTTGTAACTGGACAAAGAATGGCACATGTCATTGGTACTTGTCTGTTTCCTAATAGACTGAGCAACCAGACAGCTTAATGATGCTCTCATAGAACAGCCTGATCTACAACTACCTAAGCTGTACAAATTCCCAGCACATTCCTGACTGCATCACCTAGATTTTTATGACTTTAGCTATCTGTGGTAACAGAATTAAGCCAGCATGACTGGACGAACCACAATGAGCCACAAGAGTGGATTCAAATGGCATTAGCCATGAAAATATTTCAAGATGCTTCTTTGTATCATCTTAGAATATGAGTTATCAAAAAAAGGTGACACACTTACTTTGTTCTGAATGGACTCCCAGAGGGTCAGTAAACCCACTGCAGGAGCTAGACTGTCTTAGACCACAGTTAGTTTGAAGACCCTATGGAAATCAACCAAACAAAACAAAACAATCAACCATGTATCATTAGTCATCATTGTATGTCAAGAGCAGCAGCTGAAAACAATCATCTTCCCAGTTTTCTTTTCTAGGATTATTCTAAATTTTTTATACTTCTGCATATACCTCTAATATGAGGTACAGAAATGTAAAAGTTGAGTGCAGAATTCAGTTAAAATGCTTTCCACAATACCCATCAGCTCTAATATTTTCAAGTGCACACTAAGACTACTGATTCCATCGAAACTTTTATTTTAGAGAGAATGCTACAAAAGAGCAGAAATACACATCACAACAGATCTCTGTAAGCGCCAAGTTGTCATGTGCCCTTATTGTCTATCATTTATCATTTAGCGTGGGGCTCTGGTAGACATTAATGTTGTTTCAGCCCACTGAAAATAGGACTAAAATCCTACGTCTTGCCACAAAAACTTGTATTTTACGAACACAATTTCCTCATGGATGTATTCCTTAATCATTACAGATTCTCTGGATATCCACTGACGTGGTTAGCTTTTGACAAGTACTTCTTTTGCAAAACAGAAGAAAAGCAGTTTCATCATAAACTAGAATTACATGTAGACTGGCAGAGGGCTGGAACATTCCTTATGATCAGCCTATGAATTCCATCTGAGTAAGACGTAAAAATTAGAGGATTTTTATTCTTCACACTCTTGAATTTGGAATGCTAGCTCCTGCTTTTGATTTCAAGATTTAGAATAGTTAGGAAATTCCACCCTTCCCTCTTAGGAACCGCAGACCTCTAAACAGATACACACACATACCTATGTGCATCTACCTGTGTCTGAACGTGTATCTCTACTTGCATGTCTTAAGTGTGTATGTATGTGTGTATATACATAGAGTGCATGTATGCATACACATACAAGAAAAACTATTTCTTCACATCCTCAGTGCAAGTACTTCACTGGAATGCAACACAAAGAACGTGTGTTCTGAAGATTTTAGGTCTGTAGGCATTTCAATTTTCAGCTCATTTCAACATGCAGCTTAGATTTTCAGCATCTTAAAATCAGTAACTGTAGTGTCTACATGAAAGGTAAGAATGAAAGCAGTGCTACCAGCTAAGACAGGACAATTCTATTACTCAGTGTTTAAGAACTAGTACTATCTGGAAATGCTGTTGAAGTTTGCATCCCAGTAGTACCAAGTACTGGAGCTATCTGGATTTACAGCTGATGTATTTGTAAAAAGGTTCAACTGTACGACTTCCTTTTTGTTCCTTCCATTTTTAAAATCACCACCAGTTTTTACTTACACGTAATTATAGAAGGAAACAGAATTGCCTCTTCACTGTAAAGAATACATCCAATATGTGGTGAATGTTACGTCTCTAGTAAATAGAAATATTTACTTACTTGAAGTCTGGTTGTGTCCATGCCTTCCAATATAGCTTTTTTGAAGTCTTCCTGTTGCTCCTATTTAAAAATAAAGCAACATATTATTATTATTATTAAAAAAATGCCAAAAATAAAAACATCCACAAAAAGCTTTTAGGTCACACATTGTAGGTCTCAGGAAGTCCATAACAAGCAACTCAACCAAATACAGACATTGCAAAAGGTCATAACGCACGCTTCAAGTCAGATTTTCCACCAAGTAAGAGGTAACTGCAAATTGTAACTTTTATTTACTACTTATCTGAACAGTTATAGCGAGAAATTTTTTTTTCTTTTTTTACACACACTTTTGCACTGGGATATGGGTTTGTTACCATTAATCACTTTCCATTTAGTTATCTTTATTGTACTTTAATAAAATGAAACTTATGCATCATTTCCATCCATGACAACTTCATTTGAAAGGTTTTTTTCCCCCTCTTGGAACCACAATGAACAACTTTTGTCATTTTAAAACACACTATACACTACCACCTTTCTCTATAAAATATCATTGAAGATGACCAAAATCTTCCTAAATACTAATCTTCACATTTATGAGCGTCAAATATTACATTGTGAGCCTCACTACACACCAATTGTACGACAATTGTACGACACAGAATTTTACCTCTATTCACAGCTGTAGTCATCTCAGCTTTCATAACATTAGATCTTGTTTAACATTTCGTTAGTGGCATGTTATGAAGCAACAGTATTTGGTGTGTGATTAAGGTTGCAGGAGTTTTCACTGGATTTTACTCTTTTTAAATCACAAACTAGATCGCGTTCCTTCCAGACTGCATTTTGCAATCTCTTTGATTCTATTTGCTCTTATGACTTTTTCAAAACATATTGAAAAACTACAGTTAAAAAAAAAAAAAAATTCCCAGTTAAGATGTTTGACAGAAAGTCTTCCACACTTACCTCAATATCAGCACTTCTTTCTTTAATTTTGCTTGCTGCCTCTTTGAAGCGCTGTAACTCCATGCTGTCTCTGTGACCTTTGACACAGTGAATTCAAAAAGAGAATTCAAAATCAAAGGCAACCTCCAGTGTTCTGACCATGCCAACAGTTTGCATCACCACAACAGAGGGGTACAAACCATCTAAGTTCTGCGTGCCTGTCTGCACTACAGAAGAATTTACAACACACTGAAATAAAAGTCAGTGTAATAATGTTTGAAACTACTGCTTTTCCCACATTAAAGAGTGCATAATCATGACTCAAGAAGTAAAACTCACATTTCAAATTTTTGATCAAGGATATGCTCCTCATATGAAAGGAACCAGGCAGTCTGAATTCCAGTATTTTTACGTGCATGTGAACAAATGAAGGAAATGCAGACAGTTTCCTTGAAGTAGCTTTTACAATATACCCTTCATCCTCCCAGTTGTAAAAAATATTTTTTTTACAATTTTACCAAGCAGATGTCTTTGCAAAGAATGAAAATCTACTTGGCTTCACAGTGGAAAGCTGCACTGTATCACAAGGTTTATAAAACGTGGACAGGGAGAATGAAAAGTATTTTCTAAATGCTAGTGACATCAGAGGACAATACACAAAAAAATTCAGCTCCAGTAAAATAAGTATAGTTAGTAGTCAAAGTTATTAGTGGTGAAGGACATTCAAAGATTAAATAAGAGTTATACAATCACTGTCCATTATTTGTTTAGATTTGCTTTCTGAATTTTTAAAAAAGCACTCTTTGCTTAAACCATAAGGAAATTATAAACAAATTGCTAATGCCTGTACAAATATATAAATGTTCTTGCCATGTATACACAGCTCTACAAATACTAGTGCATGTAGGTAACTTCTTTGAACTCCCAAGTTTCAGGACAGTAGAATGAATCTTTGTCCAAGTATTTCATTTTTTGCATCCTCAACAAACCTTTAGAAAACACTGAGACATCCCTGAACTAGGGCAAGACAACACCTCTGCAGACAACCTGACAATTTCAGATCGTGGTGATCTGCTATATGCTAAGTGTACTTTAAGCATTATCTGCTTTAACAGAAGTCAGTTAGTAAACCCACACCTGTGTTTTGCAATGAATCTGCCACTGTTTTACTGCTCAAATACGGAGGTAACTCAACAGAAATGTGCACTTTTTTTTTTTTACACTTAAGCAAAGCTTGCAAGGAAGCATAAGGCTCTATTTAACAAAAGGACTTTGGAAGCTTCCAAAATGACTGCTGAAAGATACACTAGGCAAGGCAACAGTGGAAGATCCCAATGTTTCAACAGTGTTTAGATCCCTCAGCTTGACATAGACAGATACCAGAGATACTGTTTCAGGATTCCACCAGCCTAAGAAGTCTTCTGTAATTACGTCGAGAAATAGACAATATTTTTGATTTAAGCCACAACAAGGTAGGAGCTTTATAATGAGGCACAAAAAGTTTGCCTGCAATGCCCCTACCAAGTCACAGAGCTGCTAATTGCACAAAACCATTCAACAAGTGGTTAATGTTTTTCTGAAAAATATTGTCTATGTGACAGAATTATAAAGAAATGGTAAATTAAGTTAAAAACATTCAAGCAACACAGGGAAATTAGAGATGTTAAAAGCAAAAAAAAAAAAAAAGGCAGAGCAAAATGGTAGAATAAAGTCACCTGCAACCGGAATACACCCAAAATACCATACAATTCTTGGTAAGTCAAACCTTGTGGCTTAGATTTGGTCCACAGTTTATGAAGTAGTCCCATTAGGATGTTAGAACATAAATCTTGGGTTTGTAGTTCCATTGCATGGACATGTTGACTTTTGGAAAGTTCATCTTTAATATTCAATTTTCCACGTAAGCCGCTGCAGCTGACTGTTGATGTCAAGTCGCCAGTTGACAAAGAGAACTTCATTTTGGGGTTGTTCTTCGTTAAGCTGACAGAGAACTGGTGATCACACTTGTCAACTCTGCAGCTGTAGTTATCATTAGTGTCACTCTCATCATGAATAAAACCACAATTAACGTATCCTCCATTTTCAACACAAGGTTGGGCGAAAGCAAGGCAAGCAGAGCCAGAAGCAAGAGGATAAGAGCAGCTAATAACGACTTCAGGACATTCAGAATCTACTTTGTTATACTTACCCACAAATGCACCAAATTCTACATTATTATCTCCTTCTGTAGCCTTAGAGAAAACAGTCTCTTCATGCTTTGCTGCAGAATCCAGCTGACTTTTGCAACTGGGCCGAGATGGAGTGCTAACAAAAAACTTAGCTGTTGGGGATGTGACATGTGGCATGCTGTTGGACGAATTGCCTAATTTTTTGCTTTTACTAATGGATTTTGAGACCTCTGCAGCCTGTATTCGTTGGCGAAGTTCTGTAGGAGAAACAGCATTTGAAAATAAGGCACTGCCTGAGGAACCTGCCTCCTGAAAGTTTATGTCTTCTCTTCGGGGAACTGGAGCTAACTCCTGACCGATTGTCTTATGTTGAGCATCTTTTTCATCACGCATAGCAATGTTACAGAGCAAAGCATTATTACTTTCAAGGCCTCCCTGCGGAAAAGAACCAAAGACATTTCCGATGCTATGCTTTTTCCACACAGAAGATCTTAGAGAGCCATCCTCAATGAGGTTTTGGGCCAAATGCTTTGAAATGCTTAATTCCCGTGTGATTTCGTTGTGAACCTTGCTAGCTTCTGAAGCTTTCTGTGCAGTCAGGGTTTTCAGAGTATCCACAGTTAAAGCGGAGAGATCCTGCAGGTGGCCAATCTGTGAATCCAGAGACTGTAATGACCGTTTTATGTAGTTGACCCGGTCGCCAACTTCCTTTATCTGAATACACATCTGCTCCACCCTAAGAAAAAAATATCAAGTTATGAAGTAGCTGTGAAAGGTACTTCTCAATATGCAAAACAAACATCACTGCAACTCTTTCTGTCCATTTAATAAGGTTAAAGCCCCGCTGAAATTTCAAGATAGCATAAAATATAGTATTCAACTGGTTTATAATACATTTGCATTTATATTTAACTTAAATGATTAACATACATATCAATAGAGGGCCTGCTGCACTTCTTCAGATGCATCTGTGTACTGAAACATCATTAGAAACAAAACACCACCATTGCCTTATCTTACTGAGTGCTGCTATAATGCGACTGATACTTCCCAACTTTAGTTTGCGTACAGAAACAGAAAGACATCACTTAAGGTTTGCACAGGTTCTTGAGCTGTTTGTACCCTCCTTGAAGTACACTTTAAAAAGCTGCAAAAGTGCTAAGCTTCTCTATTCATAAATTTCATTTGTAAATATCCTACCTTTCAAATGTGACACGAATCCTTTCCTCACTGCCCGAATGAAATTTATCATCTTTTTCATTGAAATACATCTCAACACATAGCTCTTCAAAATCATGAAGTTTCTTTTGATCTTCTTCTGTCAGGAAGAGTTCTAAAGGGAGATTAGACAGAGTTAAGAAGATGGATAGGTAGTAAAGTAGCACAGGTGCTGAAAACTAATAGTTACAACTTCACAAGGGGTGTTAAAAATAAAAAAAGACATAACTAACAACAACAACAACAACAAAAAAAAATCACAGTGCCACCTAAGACCCTTCCTTTCTCAAAAGCTCAAGGTCAAAGATTTCTTCTTAAAAAAAAAAAGTAATTCTGAGAAGATCTGTGTACAGTCTTATCATTCCTTATGCTACCTACTCCCTCCAGTTCTTTTTGAGGCAGAAGCTAAATTCCTTAGTTGAACTTTGACATCTGTGGAATACTTTACCACCCGCCCTGCCCACCCCCTCCATGCTTCTTTTAAATTTTCTAAAGTTTTCCAGAAAAAAGTATTGCAGAAACGAAAATTCTTCCTTCATTAACACTAAGAGGAAATCTAACCTTATTCATTTGTTTGGCTTTGCCATAAGTTAGTTTCCCTGGAGACTTCCAAAGGTTATGAATCTCACCCTTCAAAAGAACACTAGGGACTTGAAGAGAATTGGAGGCCTTCAGCAACCTGGTCTAGTGGGAGATGACTCTGCCCAATTGGAGGAGGGTTAGAACTAGATGATCTTTAAGGTCTCTCCCAACCCACACCATTCTAAGAATCTATGAATATGGAAAACATGGAAAAATCTAGGCCTACTTCAACTTTCACAGAGAAAATATTATATTCTTATGAGCAAACAACCATATGTATAATTATATGCAACAGTACAACATTTTTTCTGCTTTAATCATAGTTTTTAAAAGTTACAGCAAGTTTTTGGATAACAGCTGTTCATACTTGGCCCATCTGAAGTCTTGTCTGTCTTTCTTCTTTTACATATACAGCAGAAGAGGGCAGCCATGTGGCTAAGAATAATAAGTGGTGGAGGCAGAACAGGTTTTTCATGGTAGGCCATAATGAAATGATAGCGTTGATACTTCCACACAATGTTTGAAATTGCCTTGACTTGTAAATACACATTGCTGAAAGGAAACACAAAAACATTAACACATTGAGGTGGGTTTTGGGGGGGTGGTGGTGGGTAGTGGTTAATGTTTGGGCTTTTTTTTTTTTTTTCCACTTTTGGGTTATTTTTGTTTGTTGGTGTGGTTTTTTTTAACACTTCCATAACAACTCTGAATTCTGAAGTTAGTTAAGATAGGCACAAAAGCATACCTGGTTTTACTGCAAAATTATTTCAGTAGAGGTCAGAAACACATTCAACAAAACATCAAGATCCAAAACAAGAAGATAGTTTAAAAAAATAATCTCATCTGGTAACATCTCACTAACTTTCCTAAGAACTAAATCACATCGAGATCAAATTTCAAGTTTGGTAAAAAAACAAAAGTCTTACTAAGCTCAGGTTTTTAGATCAGACAACATTAATTCTGCAGCATGCCATTCTTTATTGTTACTGAGCTACTCACTCCTATAAATCAAATGCTTGTAGAGAACTGTAAACTTTTTTTTTTCTACTATGATTCATTTCTCTCTACTAGAGAATGTTAAATGAATTTAGAAACAACAGTCAGTATATAGATGAAGAAAGAAATTTGTTCTCCGAAAATGAGAAATTACAGAATGTTTTAAAATTCTCCTAAACTTTTGCTTCCCTGGCATCTCAGATGTGACATACTCCAGTAGCATTTCCTGCTTCTTTGCACTAAGCAGGAGAGAAAGACCAGTCTTAGAATCTGAAAATGTCTCCAACAAATGACACTGCTTTTAACTGGCATCAGTTCTTATTCTGCCATCTTACTGCAGTGGAATATAGAATTACCAAAGGATCAGCAAAAATTAACAGCTTCCATACACTTACTTGAAAAATGCAATAAGGAGATTAACCATAATTATGTACTGTACAAAGAGGTAGACAGCTTGAAGGAATGGGGTCAGCCATGTTCCTGGGCCACAGAGATGAGCAACTTTTTCATCAGAATTGTTTGCGCATACTATGTGGGGGGAAAAAAAAGATACAGAGAAAAAAAATGTACATCTATTTAAAAAAAATTCAAAAGATCACTTAATAAAGATAGCAACATCCAACTATCATGCACAGCTTCTGCAGTTCAAAATGTCTCCATGGACTTAGGAATAGTAGAAAAATCTAGCAGACAGTTTCTCTTTAATACCATGGTATAATCATAGTACTGGGTTTTTAAAAAGCAGAGTACACCGCCATAGCCAAAATTGTCTTGACAGCAGTGTGGTAAAATTTCAAAATCATGCCTTGTGAGAGATTATGATTAGGAAGAGTCCTTATTCTAGGCCATATGAGCTTTGTAAAAGAAAATGGAAAACTCAAGTCAAGAAGTTATCCAGCTGCAGCCCACAGAGAACAGACAATCCAATTAACAGAATCACTTGTCAACAATATTGGACATTTAATTTAACCGGATGAGAATTTCATAAGACCTTGAGAAGAGAAAATTTTCTCCTTACTAGGTCCAAAACTGCAGTGTCTTACCATCAATTTCATAGGCATACACTTCACCAAAAATCATCCAGTATGGATGAAACACAATATCTCTAGCAAGAGTCCAAGAGGGTGCTTCGTCAGGATACAATATTGCTTTCCTGGGAACACCAAAACTAAGCAGTACCAGCGCCATGATCACCACAATGTAGAACATGTTGGCCACCTATTAATAACAACAAAAAAAGTAAAATTAATCCACAAAGCCAAAAGTATGATTTCACAACTTTCAACTCTCCTGCAGTGACAGTGTAAGTTTGACGAATTCTATGTATTACACATGGAAGATAGTGTAAGAAACTTAGATTTCAGTCAGAAAACTTTCTTAAATAAATCTTAAGAAAAAATTTGGGGTTTTCCTGTCCTTTCTTACAAGGTATTCAGTATCCTTGACCAAAGGAAACAAACTATTTCTTTTGTAACTCATATCTATTATGTGCACAAGTAGCAGCTCACAAAGAGAAATACTCTTAAATACACTCAATAACTGCACAAAATGCAGAGGTAGTTTTCCAAGAGATGAATCATAGAAGCCTATGCCTCTTGGAAGAAATGAAAGTGAGAAAGGAGCAATTTGATGCCTTGATTTCCAAAGGGATCAATTTTGTAGGAACATTTTATGGGAGAAGAAAATAAACACGCTTTCAACCTTCATATATACAGTTCTCCACTCTTAATACCTTTTTCAATTTTTACAATAGTTCACTGACAATATAGTTATTTATTTTTAAATCTGAATACTTTTCTGTGAGAGAAAACAAAACCAGAACCACAACCACTTTTGCATAACACAGAATACAAAGATGCTTTAGGACACGTAAGTCTTACACTAGAGAGTGCAAAGGCGAGCAAATAAAAACTATAAATAAATCTCAGATTCAAAAGGGAAGCAGTGCTAGATGAATCAAGAAAAAAGGCATCATCTTACTCATTCAACTCTCTTGACATCTAAGAAGAAAACAGACCACAGAAGGATGATTTGACAGCTTTTTACAGATCTGTGACAGAGAAAACTCCCTAATAGAGGAAACCTTCTAAACTTGTTTTGAAACACATCAAGTTGTATTGCAGCTAGCTAATTCTGCACACTGAGTTGCTGATGTATCACAGCAGGATAAGCAACTTCTCTCTAAAGAGAACTTTGAGGTAAGTTGCAAATGGAGGCAGCAAGAAAAAAAATGTATTTCAGGTAGGAAAAAAAGAATCCACTAACAAAGTAGCACTTACCATTTTCCCAATCATCATAACATAAGGGCCAGCCTGTTGATTTACAGCAAGGAAATCCAGTAATCGCACATACCAAAAAATTATATTCAGACAATAGGTTATTCTTCCAGCAACAAAGACATAATTTTCTCTGTAAGTGTTTTCACCAAAATTCCCCTTCGCTCCAAATCTTAACGCAAAGCCAATGAAGAAAGTAACGATAGCAACTGTGTCACTGATATTGAAGTAATCACTGAACCACACTTTAATCTTCTGATTTATCTTCCCAGCTTCTGACATAAAAATCTGCAATAAAAACAGAAATCAGCTCTGCTCACTTCCATCACACACAGACCAAAACTGAAATACACGAATCACTAACAGTTTCACACTTGCAAAACCAAAATATCTCTTAAAAATGGATAATTTGGTTTACACTGAGAAATGAAAGCCAGCATTTAACCGTATCACCTTCACCACACAGACAAGGATAGAGGTTTCCTTCAAAAAACTTACGAAGGTATTTGAGGTTTGAATTCTTTTCTTATAATGTTGAGGTGATTTAAAGGGACTTACTGTTACAAAAATGACAATGAGCTACAGATACAATAAAAAAAAGACAAAAAAAAAAAACTCACACACCAAAACAAAGCAAAAACCAAACCCAACCAAACAAAAATACACACACACAAACCCAACCCACAAAATCCAGGCCAACTCACCCAACTCTTGCAGGGTGACATTTGGACAAAAAGGAAAGGAAAAGTAACAACAACAACAAGAAACGCACAAAAAAAAGAGGATGTCATAGTCAGTTTCTTGACATTTAGGAGAAAAAAAAAAAAGTCCATCTCCTCTTTACAGACTTCCATCTCTTCCCCATTAGAAACAGAAGTAAGCAAAGACCAAGCAGGCCAAGTAACACAGCTATTGAAATTAGTAGCCTATATCAAAGTTTAAGATGAAGGCATTGCATCCTGTACTCTTGATGCCTTAAGTCTCTTAGGCAATCTTGTTTATAAAAAGCTTAAAGCATACTGTTTTAACTGACAAAAAGAAAAAACAAACAAACAACAACACAGAAAAACCCACAATAACCCAAGCCAACCAACACCCCCCAAAACCCCACCAAAATCCAACTAAAATGACAGATTGTTACAGGCTTACCTCACGAATTTTCTCAATTGCTGATGTGAAAATGTAAGCAATAACAATCCACTCTTGAACAGAGGGCAACTCTTCCATTTTTACAAGAACCACAAATGTGTACAGCATGAGGAACCCTAAATAAGCCAACTAGAAATACAAAGAATTAAAATTATATGTATAATTACTTCCTTATAGAAGTACACAGAATCTTTTGATGTGCTGCACAATAAAAACTTCCAAGTAGGACTACAGTACTGTTAGTTACCCATTTAAGCAACAAGCTATAATTTATAAAGAGAACAAACATTTTCTTAGAGGAAAAATAACCCTAATGAGCTATTTACTGTCAGCAAAGCTTTGTTCTTATTACAACTATTTTTCCTTTCATACAAAATCCAGTTTCTTTTGCAACAATTTAAACAAAGCTGTGCACAAATGCTTTTGCCTAATAAATGACTACAGAATCCCTGCTAACAACTAACGAAATTAACTGCTCAGGTCAGAATAAAAATTTGCATGCTTGTAGTAAACGTCATAAAAACCCCATACCAACTAATCAAACCACAAAACACAAAAAACCCCAAACAAACGAAACCCAACCAACCCAAAGCACCAACAAAAAGTCTTTCTCAAATACGTTTGTCAAAATCAAGTATATCTCATTTCCAGCTTAGCAAGGTAAGGGGTGTCTGGGTTTGGTTTCTTTTTAAAAAGAGTAAACTTTGATCCAGGTCACTGAGCTACGTTCTGAGGCAAGAACCCTAAAAATCTACATTAGATTACATAACAAAATGCACATAATGCAGAAGAAAACTCACCGTATTAAACCAAAACTTCACAATTGGTGCGTGATAAAATGCGTAAAACTTCTGTGTAATTGGAAGTCTTTTAGGCTTTGCTGGAGTCTCCATGTCATGCTTTTCTAGAGTATTGTCCAAGATTCGTACTTCTTTAAACACCTCCTAAAATGAAAGGACAGTTAAACTTCATATGCAGAAATGTATGCTTTTGGATACTCATTTTAACTCTTGCTTTGATTTTGAAGTGTAGAAATACTGTTTTTAATATCTCCCCTTGCCCCAGGTTACCATAGGTATTTCATCCACTGCATTCTGGAAGTTATTTTCACTATCATCCATTGCCATTTGATGTGCATCTTGAGATTGAGGAATATGTGACATTTCAGCCTTGGTCTTGTATTCTAACAGCAGTATAGCAGGAGGGAGTAAAATACTCAGTATCACCTGGAAAAGACAAAGAGTAGATGTAAATAGTTCACAGGTACAGTAAAGTATCAGAATCACCAATATACAGAAATGCTTTGAAAATACATTATTCATATTTCATTTGTTTGTTACTAGGGAAAAAAATATTAGTTGTTATTTTCTATATGCATACATACAAGGCTAAGAGTGTGCCTTGAAGATATAGGGGAGAAGAAAATAAAAGAAAAATTCAGCAACAAATTCCAATATTCAAAGCCACTAGAAAGGATGCACTCTAAGCCTGAAGATTCAGAGGTGTTCTGTTTACACTGTTCTTTAATCCACTTCCAGAAACTCTGGATCTATGCACTGTCAAGGTATATTGAAAAAACATATACAAGTGGAGGTTGTGTTTGTTGGGGAGAAAAGAAGGGAATGTTTTGTTTGTTTTAGGGTTTTTTTTCAACTTATGGTAGAAGTATGGATGAAGAGAATAACGGAAAACTATTTACTGTCATTAGACTTACAAAGCAAGCAGGAAAAATGTTAATCAGATATGAAAAAGAATATTAGTAGGTCACAAATGATGCCTGTAGATATCTTGTAGGAAAGTTGTTTTGGAATAGTTGTTTTTTTTCCATTATATTCATAACAATAGTTATGTTTTGGCACACCACCTCAAAGAAATACACAGTTCCCATTTTGGCTCTATTGATCTGTATCCAAAAAGGCACCACTGGAAAACCTATCCCAAATTAGCCCACTGTTGTTTCATTCTGTGCCCTGCTGCTTTTGCTCAGTTTCTTCCTCCAAAATAGAATACACAAGGCTTTTCTACATGAATCACTTACACCAGTAAAAGCCAAAATGCATGAAACTACATTCTTACAGCAGGTTTTCCATCTGTTAAGGGTTTTTTTTATCACTATGAATTTAGTAGTGGATTAGTATTCACATGATCTCTTTAAGCCTTTGAGTAAAGGCTACTTGCCTGGTTTTGGCCTTCTATATTTCTGTACCTTATTTGAAAAGATAATAGAGTGTCAAAAGAAGAGTTTATGATAAATACATTATTTTAATGGTACATGAGACTGTTTTACAGGATAACACAAGCTACAGTTGTGACAGCCTCACACTAACAGCATTTAAACATGTGCTTTCCTTCCATTTAAACCAATTCTACTTTGTACACCACCAAACCACAACGATGCTTACTTTGTACCATGAATTCTTCCTCATGTTCAGCCTTCCCATCCACATATCTGATAACAACATCTGTGTACAAGTATGTGCTACAAAGGGACGAAGCCTTGATGACACCGCTAGCTTCAGACAAGTTGAGTTGCTCCAGTTTTTAAGCTCATAGGTTAGTAATTTCATTGCCATAGTTTCATCTTGTCGGAAGGACTGTTCTAACAGTTCAACTGCAAGCTGACCAAACTCACTAGAATGAAGAAAACACAACAGAATGAAATTTACTATCTACAGAAACAACCTGGTGTTTACATTGAATTTTCTTGTACAATTAAATTCCCACTGGCCCAAACTGAAAGGCTCTGTTACCACTCCCTTCTGTACAGATATACTGTACAGCAGTAATTTGTGACTACAACATGTCAATCTGTAACTGCTATCAAAAACTTATGCAGGTTGAAAAACAGCTGGTAAAACATGCAAGGAAATTCCATGAAAGTAAGTAATGGTGTATCGTTACATGAAGATGAGTAAATGGCATACTAAGTGTCATTTTAATTTAACTATAAATCACTACTTGTAACAGATACTCTTCTCTCTTGAGAGCTAACATAAAATTTCTGTTAGAATGCCAATAAATTATGTTTGCAGAAAGGAACTGCCTTCAAGTGAACTAATGGATCAGTTTGTGTTTCGTTAATATATAGCCCACCACTTCTACTGTAAATTTCAATAAAAGATCTGTAACAACATAAATGTTATTTACTTGGAATACTGTTTCAGTTCTTCTGAGGTGTCATCTACGAGGTCACTTTGTTTTGCTTCATATGCCATTGAACGATACACTTTGCAAGCAACCAAGGCTTTAGCCATGGACTCCTCCCCATGCTGCCAGAAGAAAAGGGCCATCTTCTGCCTCTTCATTAACACAGCCCAAAGCAACAGCTCATTGAGAGGGTAAGCAAATCGCCTTGTTTCAGGATCATCTATGTCTACTATTTCATCTTTGGTTCTTTTCTTTTTTCCCTCTTCTGCACCAGTGTCAATCTTTAAAATAAAATGAGAAAGTTACATTTGAAATCTCTAAACTGGGTTATCACAGAACTTGAAATAAATGCTGAGGGATCCAAAATCAAGTTATAGATTATATTTAAAATCAAGTTATAGATCATCTTTAAAAGAGAAAGAAGAATTTCCGAAGACCTGAAAAGTAGATGGAGCTTTTGTTCAAAAACTTCTGTTAAATCCAACTAATTTTATTAACTGGAAGATGGAATTACTTTGATTTATAGAACAAAAAAAAAAGGGTGCAGTAACTAATATACCTATGTACCAATGAGGAAACTCACAGATTACAGTAACATCTGTGAGAAATCTTGTTCCATCTACAAAGCCATGTGAGCCTCCTATCATTGCTAGAACATATCAGACCTTGTCCAGGAGCCTACTATACAGAAAGATAAACACTCTGCACAGAATCCTGTGAGCATGCTAGACAGCTTATAAACCAAGTACAAAAGCAAGGCTGAAATTCCAGCTTGACCAAGTCACTAAAACTACTGCAGTAGTACTCGGATTTCAGCCAGGTACTCCACTCTTCACCATTTAAAATAACCCTCACAATGTTCCCCTCACAGATCTGTACCTTTGGTTTGTACGGCTGCGCTGTCTTGATGAAGTGATTATGGCGCATTTTTTCTTTCTTGTCTGCCCTGTTACCAAAAGACTCATGGCTTTTACACATCTGAGGAGTAGCATTTGAAGGATTCCGCCCCGATCGCTGCAACAACAATAAGAGGAAGGCATTTGGTTTCGTTTCTTTACTCTGAACATTATAAAGTCACCTGTTTATAGCTAGACAGGTAGCTGAGCAATTAAACAATCACTTTGTCACTGAAACACTGATGAACTGATATAACAGACTGATGAACTGATACAACAGTAACAAGAGTTTTCTGATGGACATTTAATAAGTTTTTTTGTTTGGTGGGGTTTTGTTTTTTGTTCGTTTGCTTGGGTTTTTTTAGTAACAAACCAGAGAGCTACACTTACTATTTTACAAGGAGCTAAGATACTTGCATCCCACTCAGTGCATTTAGTGTCTATTTCTCTGTCAGAAAGATAAGTTGGAGTAACAGAGAAGGTATTTAGATGTGCTGGAGTAAGACCCGGGGGAACAAAACCTTTTGTTTGTCCTTAGTTTCAAAAGAACTAGAGGCTGCCCTCCAAGGCCTGACTATTGCCTTAGAGAACCAGTCCTTTGACAAGAACAGTAAAACATTATGGGTCCAGTTTTTGCTCAGAATATGCAGATTTTCGTTAAGAACACAGGAATCCTGTTACCCATTGCCACGTACCCGATTGTTCCCACTCAGACTGTTGTATATAGCTCTAAAGCGCTTTCTTGTATAGGTGCATCTATAGGTTCCTCCCATCAGATATTCAATAACCAGTCCCACATCAATCAGGTTGATTTTATATCCTGGCGGAAGATTTCCCTAAGAATACAAAAAACATGTTTGGCTTTTCAAGTTGTAATCCGAAACTTGCTTTGAGTGTTTCTACATGTTCCATCACAGCTTTAAATAAAAATCAAATTAAAGCTTTCACAATTAAAAAAAAAAAAGCCAACTTCTAGAAGGCTCAATATCAGTTTCAAAAAAGACAACGTTATAACTTATTTTCTGTATGATCTCCCTTATCAGGGTGGATGTTCGTTCTGTTGCAGAGGAGGAGGTAGTGGGAGGTTTTTTAAAGACTTATTTTAACAGCCAAAATTACTCCTAGCTGGGTGTATCAGCTTGAATCCCCACAAAAGAAAACAATCCCAAGATGGAACAGCAAATACTTTTCACCTTTCTGGCAACAGAACACTAATCATGCAACAAGAAGTGCTGGAAACAACAAAGTATTTGCTGAGGTAACTTCTTATTTACAATAAAAACTAATTAATAAAACTAAGATTAGGTTGGCAGTTGAACACAAGAAATCGGTTAAAAAAAATTAACATTGCTGGTTGAACAGATTTTTTCTTGTTTACATCATACCTGTTTGACATCTCGAACAAGATGAAAGAGCGTTGGGTTAGTTGGGCCTTGTTTCTTAATAAAAGAGGGAGGAAAAAAATTGAAATGAGAGATTTAGAGATCACTGGCAACACAAAAAGACCACAGTAGAAGCCAAATACTCGTGCATGTTGGCTTCAAATAAATTTATTTTTTAAATTCCTAGTTTTAAAACGAACTGTGGCAATGTAATCAATGCAAATATTTAAAACTTTTAATAGTGTTAATGAAACAGCAGCAGCATTACCATTTTTTTTATATCACTGAAATATAATATTTATAGGCACAAGTTTTAACAAATATTTTCATTTACAGGAACACACACAGGCTGATATTCACATTTATAGTATTGAAGGATCCACAGTAAAAGCATTCCTCCTTACTAAATTTTTAGTCTGAACATTCACTCTTTTTACCAAAGTGGAGTTTTCTTCACCTTATGAAGCCCTAACAATACTATCTATGGACTTTATATTTTGTGCATGAGTTTAATCATCTGGGTTTTTCTTCTCTGAATGACCCCACTGTCATTTACACATTTGTTACATTCCACAACAGGGCTACAATTTTCCCTTTATCTATCCCAAACATCAGACACAGATGAACATGCTACTGACAAAGTATTTCTGGTATAACTTCTGGAGAGCCACAAAGCAGCTGTGGCACCACAACACGGTCAGACAGCAGCTGTAGCTGCTCGTGAGGGAGCCTTCACTATCAGCATCCACAGCCCTCAGACTAGTGCACATAACCCAGTATACAACACACTTCAGAAAGTAAAGAGCCATTGTAGAAGTAGCTTTAAAAAAAACCCAATCATTCACTTACTGTGTTATAAAGTTCTTCCAGCCTGGGAATTGTAAGGAATTTGTGCATGCTTACTCCATTTTCAATCAAAAGCTTCACAAATGCAACTCTATCCATCACAAGAGCATCCAACATAGCCTGTTCCAGAGAGCCCACCTAGAACAAATAATTAACAAGGCAATGTCTGGAGAGAAGTGGTACAACAGGGTAGCACGAGAGTAGGTAGTGTACTTGGATTACATATCAGCCTCATTCATCTACAGGGCTGGGGAAACCTGCTAAGCTTACAAATACAAACATGTCAACCTTGGGTCAGAAACTGCCCTGAACTTCACACAATTACAGGATGAGGAAATATTCTGAAGACTTAATCCTCTTCCATAGGTATCTGCTACTGACACAATACATGGGGCTAAGCAGGCATTTAGTTTAACACAGTTAAGCTGTTCTCATAGACTGGTACTGAATCAAACACAAAAAGGCATAAAATATTTAAAGCACAACTTGCTTCAAGGACAAATGCTCAGAACCATCATTGCTTTCATCAAGTCTTGCAGTATGTACTTTTAAGTGCACAGTTACGTAAGATTATATTTTATTTTTACAGTGATCTGGGAAACAGGCAAGATCCACAATGTAGCTTTCCAACTAATCTGCAGACTGTAAGAAACAGACATCGTGTCCTTCCCCTCAAAAGGCACCACAGTGCTGCCAGCAGTGCACTTTACTAGAGTTTCTTAAGAGCATCCTATGACCATGGAACTGCAAAGAAGGAGCATCTAATTAGCATGAATTCAGCTTCTATTTTTCACAATGTCTTCTCTCCCCTCATTATTCAGACCACTAAGCAATTACTGAAATTTTTGGACCATGCTCAACTACACAATAGCAAAACAGCTGCAGGACTATGCATTATGCAAAAATTACTGTCCTCAAAATAATTTTGTCAGTATTCTACAGCGTCTCTCTATAAAAGTCAAAAGATTCTTTCTTCACACTAAGCTGAGTTCCTCCCCTTTAGAAAATACAGTTCTGCTTAATCCAGATCATTACATACCAGCCATTGTTGCCCATAAACAAAAACATGATTTTTGGCTATGTCGACTCTATCCCACGCAAGCGTAAGAACAAGCTGGTCAAATGCAGATGCATTCGTGCCTTAAGAAGCAAAGACAAAAGCAAAAAAAAAAAATTAAATTCATTGAAATAAGATAAACATTTTTCCTTCCTAGAAAAGCCAAATCAAGCAATCCACCACAACGTTACAGTTACATTTCATCATTTATCGCACATTATTGCACTGTAAAATGAGAATACATAGTAATTAATTGCTTAAAACCTGAATGTTCTTACAGATTATAGAATTTTATAAATTATCATTTATAAATTACCAAGTGCTCTTCAAGTGACAAGTCTCACCTTTTAGCAATGCTGTAAGTATAGCAACATCAACATCCTGATGTTCATCTGACCCAATATGAAAAACTGTAATCTGTCCAAAAAGGTAAAATGGGGACAACATATTTTAAAGTTATTATCAGGCACAGGTGATTATTTCCAGTCTTTTATGTCAGGAACTTAAACACATTTTTTAAATTGCTGTATCTTTGATGCAACTTTGGACTATGCCCAATTTAAACTTACCTTTATTGTGCTATTGGGTTTTTCCCCCCTAATTTGGGTGTCGCACAAGAGACTATTTTATAACAAAAAGCATAATAGAAACTCTTTACACTCCTATCAGTTTGAACTTCTTTTCCCACTATGACTACAATTCTCTACTGTCTAGAAACACCACACAGTATTCTGCTTATACATCCAGTTCATTCCAGACCACAAAATCAATCTGCCTGACTCTGAAAACCCACCTGGATGTGACTGGGCAACCTGATCTAGGCAAACCTGCTTGAGCAGAGAAGCTGAGCTGAACGGTCCCCAGAGGTCCTTTCCAATGTGTATCATATTGTGGTAGTCAAAAGACCACCAAAACAAGGCCAATAAAACAAAACAAGCCCCACTGCTTTTAAAAAAATCAAAGTAAAGAAAAAAAGGACAGCAACACAAACACAAAATACATACATGCTATAAACAAGTGTGTAAACAAGATTGCTACAAATAATCACAAGAATTAAGTCTCTTGGCCATGAGACAAAGTATACATTAAAAAAAAAAAATCTCACTATAACTGGAAGATCCAATATGCCCCTAAAAAAGTTCTCAATGTTTCTTAATCATATACAACATTGAAATACAATTTAATATTATAGCCACAAACATACTGTGCATAAAAGTTTATGGCAAGATCTACTTACAAGTTCTTTTTTTTTCATGCATTCCAGCAGTGTCTGAAACAAATGAACTGCTTCACTTTGACCAAAGTTAAATGTCTTTTTGATGGTTGAAATTATTTCAGCCTCAGCACCCTCAGGAACATTCCTGAGATTGAAACAAACAGAAAAACACTTGTTGAACAGTAGGAACACTACCACATTCTACATGTCTATTCAAAGTTCTGCTATCTATAAGCTTCTAAGTGTTTCAGTGACAAAATTCTTGGGTAACCTTTAGAAACAAGCATAGGTTGCTTTATCTACAATTTTCTACTACTGCCTCATAGAACTAACTCAGGCTTTTCTCTCTTTCCCACACCCAGTTCCAAGACATTTTCAACTAAAAGATTTTGACACAAAGTATTAAGGAGTCAGTGCTCTGAGTAAGACCTACTTCTGATCTCACTACAGACAAAGCTATTCGGTTTACTGCTGTGTTGCATTTCTGCCTCCTGGTTCAGAGGCTGTCCCTGCAACAAGGACCCAATATATTTCAGGATTTATCGAAGTCTGACAATTAACTATAAATCACTAAGTATAGTGAAGGCTGACAATATCATTTTTACTTTTTTAAACTACACTTAGGCAGAATTTTTACTACACTAAACAGAAGTGTGTAGAAATTTCATTTTTAAGACTAGTTCAGAGAAACAATTCTGAAACTTTATGATCCTGCACTGGTTTTGGTTCGGGTAGAGTTAATTTTCTTCCTAGTAGCCCGCACGGGGCTATGGTTGAGATTTGTGCTGAGAACAGCTCAACTACTGCTGAGCGGTTGCCCATAGAGCGTCAAGGCCTTTTCTGCTTCTCACACCACCCCACCAGCAAGCACGCTGGAGGTTCACAAAAAGCTGGGAGGGAACACAGCAGCACAACTGACCTCAACTGACCAAAGGGATATTCCATACCATGTGACATCATGCTCAGCATGTAAAGCTAAGGGAAGAAAGAAAGGGAGGATGTTCAGAGTGATGACGTTTGTCTTTCCAGGTAACGGTTAGGCAAGATGCAGCCCTGCTTTCCTGAAATGGGCTGAACACCTGTCTGAAGATGGGAAGTGGTGAATGAATTCCTTATTTTGCTTGGCCTGCAGCACGTAGCTTTTGCTTTACCCATTAACTTTATCTCAATCCACACATTTTCTCACTTTTACCTTTCCAATTCTATTCCCCATTCCATTGTGTGGGGCAGGAGGGGAACAAATGAGAGACTGCGGTGCTTAGCTGCTGGCTGTGGTTAGATCACTACAGATCTATTTTCAGAGAAGTTACTACAATACAACAGCCAATTGCATGAAAATATTTCCTTTCCATTTAGTTAAGAGATACCTTCAGGTAGTTTGGCAACATACTATTCCCTTTTATTCTCACATTTCTGGAAGGTCTGGGCAGGTCTGACTTCTGTTGAGCAAAACTTTGCTGTGCACACTTCAGTGATAAATGTGACTGTTTAAGCTACTAGGCTTAGTTAAAATTTGAATTTGAAGCAGACAGAGCATTTAAACTGAGCAGCGGATTCTTTAATTACAGTGATGTAATAGAACTCATGCATATAAGTGAAGTTACACAGGAGATGCTGCCCCTAATTTAAGGATATAGGTGTGCATATTTTTCCTGTTCTTTTTCTAAAGCAAGCATACACTAGAGAAACGTGTGCAACTGGTATGTGAGAAGAACCTGGGACTAGACAAGAAGTCTTGGCCTTCAGCCAGTGCTATTATTGCAGCCAACCTGGAAAGCTGCACCACAGGCAATGTCACACTTCCTGCTTCTAGCCTTTGTCTGTCCTCACAGTAAAAACTTTTGTACAAATTCATTAAGGAGTGATCTCCAAACCCACTTATGTGCAACTGTTAGTCTGGCTAGCAGTGCCAGGACTTACCCTCCCTCCTCTGTTTGCTTGTGAACGTATGCCAGTATGTCTGCAGCTCTACCAGTTCCTTCACATACTACCACTGGTACAGGAGGACTTTCTTGAAGGAAGTCTAAAACTGTGAGTATGACGTTCGGGCCACCTTCAAAGACAAGCGCCACCACAGGCACACCTTGGCCAATTCCTACGAAGTTGCAAATAAATAGTAAAAAATAGACAACGCTGTACATGTATAAGGAATGCTAAGATTGAATTTACATACTTAAAAGGTATGTCTCTTCTAGTGAAAAAAAATGGAAGTTCTGCCTGCCAGGTATTTTAACTGTTGCAAATGCGCAGTTTCAAGCACTGTTTATACCTCTGATTGAGGGGAAAGCAGTGCAAAGAAGCTGATAAGTACAACAGAACAGCGTCTACAAAACAGAAGATATCCTTCACAGAAAAAAATCTGAGCTAATGCAGAACAGTGAAGTAGTGAAGATTTTTTTTTCCCCCTCAAACAGTTTCCAAAGATGACAACATATATAGATTTTGAACAGTTACATGGAAAGAGGGTACTGCAAAACTTTTCCCAGAACACACATTGCTATTTGAGTGGGAAAATACCAAAACAAGTCATGGCATCTTTACACAAACAGATGATGTTTTAACAAACTGCAAGTGATCAATGTCAAAACCATTAAATCAATCAGACCAGTAAGGCCTGACAACATGCTAATAACTCCAGTGACATAGTTGCTTTATCAAAGCAAAACTGACAACATTATTCCAAAGAACCCTTCTCTCTGCTATCAGGGAAATCCTAAATCTACCAGCAATATCTAGGGTCCAAAGCACCAGCTGAAATTTCCAAGACAATTCATTCAGACTTGAAATGTAAATAAAAGACTATGTTTTCTGTTTTCCCATTCACATGTTTGGTGCAATTACCTTTTCCATTAAAGCACAGTAAGACTCAGCCCTCAGGCATCAGAATTACTTACTAGCATGGATCCGTTGCAAATTAATAGTTTTTTCCAGTTCTCTGCGCAACTTAACTTCGGCTCCATACTTTCCAACAGTTCCATTATCCACAAGAATGAAATGGGAATGGAGGTTATTTAGGACGTTCAGTTTACTTAATGGGTTTAACAAGGTCTGATACGGAGCAACCACCTAAGCAAAAGCACACAACAATGTCTTGTAAATATTCACACGTATTTCTGTGAAACTTAACTTCGGTCTAAACACAAGAATTGGTGGCTCAACAAGAAACACTGGCACATAAGCATGCTTTGGGGCAAGATACAGCTGTAGCTCTTAACACTGTGCAAGAAAGCAGGCAGCAACTACAGAAGGAGTCTGTTCTGAAGGACAACAGAGCAAAGATTCTCTCTGGAAAAAAAAAACAAACTTGTGACTGCTCTGGCAAGCAGGAGCACTGAGACTCCACATCAAAGTTTTTCAATTTATTGTCCCCCATGAACATGAATTTTCCACACTACTTCAGCACTTTTTGTTAATTGATTCAGTAATATCAGTATGGAGTAATTAAGGATTAAATACTTCAGAACGCGCCCCCTCCTCTAGCGCATTTGCATTTTGCAACTTGTTCACACTCATGATCTTGCGTAAATCAGAGCTGTCAATGTATCTTCACAGCAGAGCAGTTACTCCAATGATGCAAAGCAAGTGAAGAAACAGGCTTGAGCAGTGTTGAAAAATAAGTCAGGTAAACAGTTATTTCAGTTGGGTAATTTATCCTTACATCTCTTCCAACAAGGTCATTTCTGTTTTCAATCACTCCCCACGGAGCAATCCCAATAGTGCAAATCTTTCGAGATGATCTGGAAGCATGTTCTCTAAGAGCATCACCAACATGTTTCGCAACACCTGTTTGCGCACAAAAAAGATTTCAATGTCATGAATGCTGCATCTTATTAAGAAATACAAATGTTTTATTAGTTAACTGGGCCTCTAAGGATCAAGGAACTTATCTGACACAGTGCCACGGAAAAAGCACAATATTACATCTGCTAGAAGGAAATAAAGTAGTAGGTATCAGAAAAACTATGACTCTACTAAGATCTAAAGCGCTTCCAGTGCATAACTGCACTTGTTTTAACTGCATCAATTCTTTTCTCTACCAGTTTCAAAACCAAAACCAAAAAATTCCAACAATACAAACCCCAAAATCAAACCAAACAAAAAAAAGGCCCAAACCCTCAGAAACTCCCACCATTGCTTTACTTCCCCTTGGCAACAAAAAACAGCAGCCCACTTCCGATTACACAGGTTCAAAATGTACTACTTTTATTTAAACTGACCAAACTCACTCAAATTTACTTTGCATTAAGATAAAGCTATGCATCCAGTGTATCTTTTGGCTCTTACAAACCACAATTAACTGCACTTTACCTGTGTTCACTCCTCCAGTTATAATCCAGGCTCCTGTTGTTACTGCAGCTTTAATAAGACCTTTGCCAAGCAACTGTTTGATGCGTGGGTGAAGTTCAAATTTCTGCATGCCCCCATGTACTGATATAACAAGCTTCGGCAACTCCATCTGCCATTCTTTAAGCATAAGTTGCAGAATAGCTTCTGGCTTAGTGTCATATGACAATCTCACATACTGCAGGCACAAGAAGAGTTAAAAGGTTTTTTAAATTAATGCTAAAAAGAAGAGCCAAGATGCATTTCAGGATATATTACCCTGTTCCTGGCTATGGAAAATATAATTCACTGTCTCAAAACACAGTAGATGCAAAAATTGAACAAGCTTACTTCACGACCTCCAGAATTAAGGACAAGACAGTTAACAGTTCAAAAGCAAGTTTTGGAAAGAGAACAACTATAGAAAGATTATGTTACACCATTCTACTGGCACAGTGACCTAGAAAATGAGTCTTTGTGAAAGCACTGGGTGATCTCTGAATTAGGTACAATTCAGGAATATTTATGAAAGTTCTGCCATCTGCTGGGGAGATCTTTGCCTTTCCCTGGTGAAAGGTTTGACAGATAGCTGCTTGCTCTTCCTTCCCTGTCTCTGGTGGGGAGGAAAGCTACATTCTTTACTAGAAAACCTCGGAACTTTTTTTTTTTCCAACTTGCTATGTTTAACAGTGTAAGATCAGTTAAAAATACTGTTGCATCTTTAATACAATCTACGCAATAGAAGAGGGGATATTACGCAGAAACTAAGCCTTACTTGAACTCAGTTCTAACAACAACAATCACTATTCCAATGAACTTATTTTAGAAACCCCACTAGCACTCTGCAGGAGCACAGCGTAGGCAGTTTGCTATTTCTGTACTCCTTGAGAAGGATTTGCAGCAGCTTTAAGCAAAGTGTACAAAGGAATCTATCCACTGCTACTATGAACATGAAAAATTCTGCCAAGACCCTTCTTTCCTAGAGAGATGATCTGAACTAGAGCACTGGACTCCTTGAGGGCTCTGCTAGCGGGCCAAAAAACATAGTTCCCTCACCCAACGACATCAGTTCAGCCACAGGAGCCACACTGTATCAGAACCCCTTACAGCTTGCAACTGCAAAAGCATTACATCCTTTTTACTACAACCACCACCATCTACAAAATGGTTGTGGAAAACACATCCAAATTTCCTGCTTTTTGGTCTCCCCTGTACACATGCACTTATGAATTAAGAGTTGGTTTCCAAAATTTTGATTTATTGGTATGCTTGTTTTTAACAAGCTCTCTCCCCCCCAAAAAAACCTTATTCTGACCAACAGAGTTATGCTTTTAATAATTTTTAACAAATCTAAAAAAAGTAGCATATTCCACAATTACCCATAACAGGAGATTATTTTTCAGAGTTTAAAAAATACGAATAGACTATTAAGATGGTTATTTTAACAGCTCCTATAAAAATTTAACAGAAGTGAGCAAGTAAGTAGCACAGAAGGTTAAGCTGTATTTTCATCAAGTCTGAAACAGCTGACATTGAATCCTTAATGTTTTGCTTTGCTTAAGTAATTAGAATTCTTATTGCCATTTATAGTTTAAGGATAAGTCTGCATAATAGATGCAATTAATTCTGATAAACCTCAACAACTTCTGTCAAAAAAAAAAAAACATTTCAAAGTGGAAAGAATTCAGATGACAATACAAACACCAGGGTAGTAGAGGGCACTGGTTTGTCACAGTACAGATGACAAGGTTTCCTGCCTTCAGTTCCAAAAGTGGAAGCACACATCTATCTCTATCGACAAACTTACAGTTAAGAAAAAAAACTGAAGCATCATACATGCCTTAGCCCTGTAAGAATGAGAGCCACCTTGGAAGTTGATGACACCATAAGCATCAGTAGAGGTCTGTTCTGTATGTTTTTCCACTGACCATTCTTCAATGTCATTATTATAATTTTCACCCAGCTTCACATCGGAGTATTTCATAGCAAGACTTGCAGTGAAACAAGCATGTTGCCTGACCAAGCGGCCACAACAGCACCTGCAGCCAACAACATCAGTTAGAATACTTCAATAAATATTGTAAGACGAGAGAAAGACTTTATCCTATCTACAGCAGATACATCAGACTCAGAAAGCAAAGATTCCTATTATATAACCCTCTTTTCCAGAGTTAAGTCGCATTGTCATAAATATTTATAGGCAGGAATAAACTACAATACATAATTATGCAAAGTGTTAAAGCTCACTGAGATAGAAAGTTGGAGGCCAGAAGAAAACTGATTCTTCGAAGCCAAATAATTTATATAACAATTTTAAAATCTGTGACTTATGTATTGCAGACAGTTCTTTATTCATTAGTTCTATCTGATTTATATCTAGCCTTTCACCAATTTGTCATTTGCAGCATTAATCAAAACTTTTAAAAACATTATTATAAAAGCACTTATTTAATTGGGGGAAAAAAAAATCATAAATATTAAAATGACAAAGAATTCTTACCTGACAAGTTGCTGACAAATCTGACATCCTGGAAGGCATCTATTAAAAAAAAAAAAAAAAAATCAAAATGTGAGTAAACTTCAGCTTCAGTTTCAAGGGTATGGTGAGGAACGGAGGGGATGGGGTCAGACCATTCACACAACACTTCATGTGCTTACAGAAAGATAACTGAACAAAACACATCTCCCGTAAATGGAAAACATGCTGCCCAAGTTTGCTCATTTGTAACCACATAACTTGCCTGCCTTTATTTTACATGACTGTAGCATACTCGATGTGTAAAACCACATAAACATGCAAAGACTTCAGTCCTAACATTTCAGATTGGGTTTTGCGCTTTGAATCATCAATATCTGTAGCAGATGAATATTCCAGACTGCATTATCAGCAGTAGCCGAATGGAAACATTTTGTTACAACACTGAGAAGTTACTTACAGACCAGCATTTTCTTGGACTCATTCCAACAACTACACATGGTTGCATTTGTTCCACAAATTCATGCTCTAATATACATCCAAGTTGAACTGCCTGTGTGGGAAGGCTATTCAATCACTTCTGAGTTGCATGTACAGACAGATATTTGAGCAAACTTTACAGTGTCTTTACATACAATTTATTATACAGCTTCTATCTCCCATTTTAAACATATTCCATGTTTTCCTCCTAACAGCTTCCCTAGCATTTGAAATTAGCAGAGCAGATAAATTTATACCACTGTTTTCCGTAATTCTTATAAGCAGCTGTTAAACTATTACGGTTAAGAGCTAGTATGCAAAAATGTACAAATACAGCAGTTACACAGTAGTCTAAAACTGTATTTAGACTTCGGGCATAAATAAAAACCTTTTAATTTTGTCCTCTACAGAATATACACTGCTTTAACTATCTATGTTTTTCATACTGAGCTCTAACTTTAGATCTTCTCCAGCAGTAATTACATCAGAATTATCTATACTAAAAGGTACAGATCACCAAAAGGCTCCAAATGCTCTTGTCTAGAGTTGGTTCATTTGCACATAGCACATGAACAACAGCAAGCCATTCTTAGAAACTGAAGGACAAAATCTGATGGGAAAGCTGTAAAGTGTGCTGTGTGGTACAAATGGGTTAAACTAAAAGAGCAAGTGTTGAGGATCACTTTGTTCCTCATGAAACATTCTGGAAATTTTAACAACTTCCTAATTACTTGGTTTGCATTTGCAAATTTTCCATGTGGTACAATCATGGGTATAAATTCTAAAAGCTTCTCATGTCACATGGTTTCAGGGAATGTGGTGAATTATTTACAATAAATTAAAAATTCTACAGTGTTTACTTGGTACTTTTTCTGCCTAAAGCCAAAGTTCTTAAAAAGAAAAATAAGCCTATGCCAAATAAAAGATATTTTCAACTTTTTTAACGGAAAAGAGTGAAATAGAAGTTTCCTGAAGTTCGCGAGAAAAAGTTTCTCTGCCGCTTTCAAATACATGAAGCAAAACAAATATTGAAAAACAGAAACCACCAATCTGAAAGCCACAATATTTTAAAGAGATCAAATTTCCTTGAAATACCAATTTTTAATATTTTCCATTTGTCTTTCTGTGACACAGATATAACTATGCACATTAAATTTAATCATTGTAGGAACTCCTAAGTTATACCTATAACAATTAGAGAAGGTAAACTAACAATCAGGTATGTCAGAGGAATAGCTAACTTCCTTTGTTTCACATCTCTAATTTTACATGAGATATGCAAAATACTCTTCATTAGTCTCAGCTCCCCCTTTAGAAACATATCTCCTCCTTTTCGCAGTCTCATTTTTTCCTTACAGAATCTTAAGAATGGAAAATTATTAGATACTACATGAAATCTTTGGATATCCAAACTGTTCTTATCTTATCTAATCTGTCTTCCCTGGAAGCAAACATTTCCTCAGCCTTTGATTTGCAATTTCCTCCCCACTATGAGTCTTGTCTTTATTCTTCTATGAATTCTTCATTCATTTTCCCTGCACTATCAGGTTTATTTTCACGCTTCACCCCATACTCACAATGCTGTTCTTTAAATTCCAATAGAGGATATCTCTTCCAGACCTTCTACAGCTTCAGAACTATGCTACCAAAAAAATGTCAGACAAAATAGAACCACAAAAGTCCCAGGGTAGACACAGTATGGACACCACTGACAACAAGCAGCAAAGAGAACAGGGGAACATTTATTAAAGATCTCTGCAATCCCAAAGTAATTGCAGGGGAAAAAAAAAAATTCAAGCTAGACACAAAGAGTGACAATGCCAAGTCATGGAAAAGTGGACTATAAAGACATAGAAATTAGGTGGTTTGAGCCAAAAACTGTTATGCAGTCTTGATAAACCATGACCATCCTCTTTACAATACTGACCTTTTTTTTTTATTTTAAAAATCAGCAATGAGTTCTTACAACTTTTCTCACTTACCTGTGAGGGTCCTTTGAACTTGGTATAATATACACACACTCCCTCTTTGTGAAAGTATTTTCTATCCAGGTTTTCTGGGACTGAAAAATAAGAAGTGCAATGGTATTATAAAACACAAAATCATATAACTCTGCAATGAAAAACATTTTTAAGGACACAAGAATTAGAATATGAGGGTGTTTTATTTACTTGAAGATAAAGTCAATTAGCATCTAACACAGAGAAGTTTAAATTGTCATTTAGTGTTCTGTTATCTCTCAACAACTAACAAAACCATATACAAGTCTATGGAAGTTTCACAATGCCTAAAAGTTATCACCATAATCATTATGTAACTTACTTTACAAAGTAATGTTTTCCAAAGTCAACCAAAAATATTGAAAAGTTTTGCAACATGAAATAAAGTTGTACCAAAAACCCCCAAACATGCTTTCCTGCCTCACAAATTTTTTAAAATCTGTTAATTTTTTTTTAATTAACTTCACTACACTGAGATAATAATTTCATCTATTCACCTCTTTAATAAATGTAACATTTCCACCTTGAAATTGCAGGTGAGGTGATATTTTCTAGTAGCAATAAATAAGTCATAACCTTTGTTCTTCATGAAGAAACTTTTCATTTAATTAAATTTAATTTACATCTCTAAGATGTGTTTTAAGCTTAAATTTGAAATATATTCTGAAACATGAAACTAAGGGTGTTTACTTCTTCAAATGCTTACCTATTCTAATAACTGGACATCACTTCATTCCAGTTGCTTTTAACAGCCAGGTAACATTATCTTACATGCCAATATGCATAATGCCCAGTGTCTACATCATGTCTCAGCAATAGATTGAGAAAGGCACTCAGACATGATTTATAGTAGTTAAAAACAAGAAAGTGCCAATTTGCACTTAATGAAATATTGCTTTAAGTCCTTACTGAGATCACATTAACATTTCTTCATTGCTAGCAGCATGTTCTGTTCTACATCTACATTTTACTTTAGGAAAAAAATAGAAATTCCATACCCATTCTATTTAGCACAGGGAAAAAAGTCTGATGATTATTCACAGGTAAACACAGGTCTATGGAAGCTAGGAAGAAATTAAGATTTATTTTTTTTTTTCCAGAAGACTCCATAAAGAAGGATGTTTTTTCACTCACCACAACTTCAAGATCAGTTTAAAGTAATACAGAGAAATTATTGCAAGTAAGAATGCACTAGCTAGTTTTAACCTAGGCCCCTGGAAAACTGCTCCTCATATGCCCACTCTCTTTCAAAACATTTCCCAGACTCCGCCAAACTTTCCCACGTTACTCATCATGATCTCCTTCCAGTATTTTAAATAAGTGAACTTTGAGACAGCAAAAAAATATTGTCACTGTCCAGTTTCTGTTTTCACATTAAGAGAGCCACCAGTCTCTTCCAAGGTGGACAAAAAGTTACAGGGTATGGGCACTTCCCAAGAGAGAAACAAGAGTAGGAGAAAGGTAGATGCACAATCCAGAGGGAGGAATCACTGCAGGGAAGAGCTATAAACAATAGAATGAGCACTCACACCACATTTTATATTAAATTAATATTTTAAACACCTGGAATAAATAATCCAAGCCATTATTCATTACTGTCCTGTCTCCTTTCCCTATATATTCAAAAGAATGCTGTTGCAAAGGAGAAAGAAAGGAAGTCTAGCAAGGAAAAAGCAGGATATTATAAATTGTATGCAAACATGGTAGCACAAAGGATTCCATTATATTTATGGTGCTTTTTGCCTCCTTTTTGGTTTTTTTTGATGGGTGTTTGTTTGTTGGGGGGGAGGTGTCGGTTTGGCCTCTTTTTGTTGTTGTGTTGGATTTTGTTGCATTTTTTTCCTTCTCCTTTGGTGCAGAAGATCAAAGTGATTCGAGTCTTAGCAGGCTTGCAAAAGAGAAGATGCTGTGCACAAAATTAATCTCTGGTCTTTCAGCAGCATTCCCCTCAGTCCTTGTATAAGAAGAGAAACACATCACTTCCCATGAAAGAGCTGCGTATTCCTCCTAAGACACTTGTGCTTCACATGAGCTGGGCTCAATACAGCTTTCTCTTCTCCACCTTTATCAGAAGACCAGCAGTTACAAAATAAATTATATAAATGTACATATACGCATATAGTATGACATACACAGAGTAGGTAGATCAAATTTTTAGTTTCCTCCTCTCTAAGCCCTTTTTTAAGCAATATTAAGCCTTAGCCTTTGTGGTATGAATCCCAGTTTTGGAAGGTGCTTTCTGCTTAGGTGTGTGCCCCCTCTGTTTACAAAGGTACATATTTTTGTACTTCCTGTCTTCAAACTGAGGTTTTGTATGTATCATTCCTTTAACACTACAGTAGTTTAAGTTTACATATAAACTCTGCAGATCATAGAATCATAGAATGGTTTAGGTTGGAAGAGACCTCAAAGATCATCCAGTTCCAACCCCCTGCCACAGGCAGGGACACCTCCCACTAGATCAGGTCGCTCAAGACCTCATCCAGCCTGGCCTTGAACACATCCAGGGAGGGAGCAGACACAACCTCCCTGGGCAACCTGTGCCAGTGCCTCACCACCCTCACTGTGAAGAATTTCTTCCTAACATCCCGTTCAAATCTCCCCTCCGCCAATTTGAACCCATTCCCCCTCATCCTGTCATTACAAGACCTTGTGAACAGCCCCTCCCCAGCCCTCCTGTAGGCCCCACTCAGATACTGGTAGGCTGCTATAAGGTCTCCCTGAAGTCTTCTCTTCTCCAGGCTGAAAAGCCCCAACTCTCTCAGCCTGTCCTCATAGCAGAGGTGCTCCAGTCCTCTGGATCATCTTTGTGGCCCTCCTCTGGACTCTCTCCAACAGTTCCATGTCCTTCCTGTGCCGGGGGCTCCAGAACTGCACACAGTACTGCAGGTGGGGTCTGATGAGAGCAGAGTAAAGGGGGAGAATCACCTCCCTTGCCCTGCTGGTAATGCCTCTCTTAATGCAGCCCAGGTAAGAGCAATTTAATATTTAAGTGTTTTAGCCAGCTGGCTAAATAAAAGCACACCTTGAAGCAAGCTATCACAGGCATAATATAATAGATATTGAAAAGTGAATCAAATAAACCACAACTACCTGCACCAAGTGCTTCACACTTGATCAAAGAGGTGATCAAAGCTGGGGACGAGGAAGACTGGTTCACAATGTACCACACCACTTTTAATAATAAACGCTTCTGAAAATTTTAAAAATGCCAGGTGGATTAATTTTTATCCTAAAGAATGTAATTTGAAACACTCAAGGATTTCTCTCTAATCTTCAGTAGTGAAAGTATTTATTAATGCATGGGGTATATCCATGTTATTTATACAGAAAAGGCTCTATATTGTTGTTAAAACATACTCAGAATGTTTTATTTGGCAAAAGCTAGACCCTCTTCAGATGCCCTTCTTCTAATCACAGTCTAGTTTTCAACTGAGTGGAGAGAAAAAAAAAAAAGGAGAGAGAGAAAATTGAGAAGAGAACAGATTAAATGAGACATATTTCACATCAACTGGCAAAGATCACATTAAAAATGTAGGAAGAATTGAGACACGGTGTTGCCTTCCCTGTAAGTATGAACTACTATTACACAATGTTCCCGTGGAGACCAGAAAAAGGAAGATGACATAAGGACATTGTTAAAATAAATCAGTTGCAGCAATTACTTCCTAAGAAGTACTTCCTAATCAGCTAAAGATTAAGTTAAAACAAGAGATCAAGTCAGTAATCAAAACCCAATATCCAAGTTATTGACTGTCTTAGAAAAACTGCCTACTCTTCTTAAAGTGATCTGATTTGCTGGTGCAGTTTAGAAAGTGTACCTTACATGATGGTTACACCCAACATGAGGTAGGAGCACTCAATACAGTGAGCTCTGCAGTGCTGCTGTTCAAGAAAATCGAAAGAAAGGGGGAGATGGAAGACGGAGGAAAGGGAGGAACTAGGAACTCTCCTCCCAAAACAGGTGGTCACATTTTAACAAAGAGCACAAATAGTATCAACATATGAGATACTTTGTAACTATTTCCTTTCTTGCCTTTCAAATTTGCACAATGATTTTAAAAAACCTTGAGTTTTCCAGATTCTCCCCCATGCACCTCAAATCTCTCAAGCTAAATAAAAATTATGAATTGCAAGAAAAATGTTACACAAGTAATATGACTTCAGAACTACCTTCACTTTTTCCTACAGCACATTAACACCTCTTAGAAGTCAATGTTGGCAGGATTTAATCTGCACACTGAAACCCCCTACATTTCCACTTGTTCAGGGGATGTACTATAGTACTTTTTGGCCAACAAGGCTTTTGCTCGATATCTCATTCTGGTTGCACTGATTTCTAAGCTGACAAAGTTCACTGTGTCTCTCTGTACTTCTGAAGGAACTTTGAAACAAAACTTACACAAGTATTTGCTGAACTACAAACTCAAGATAATGTGCCCAATCACAGTATTTCCTACTTCAGGAAGTATCTAAATGCCAAAGTAATCCCACAACGTTTTACAATAGGTAAAAGTTTTACTATAGCCATTTTTATTCACCCATCACATTAGCAACCCAAAGCACCAATAACAGAAATTAATTGTATCTGCTCAAGATGCAAGGAATGATTTATGTTATTCTTTACTGAAATTCCTAATGGGTACCTTTAGCAAGTCTCCTTGTAGAATGAAGCTTTTGATACACAGTGAACTATAATTTAAGATTTTGCATATAGAAAGATAAAAAAAAAAAAGCAATCAGCAAAGTACAGTATGAGATCAACTCTTGGGAAAAATCCCCAACCACCTACCAATCCCACTTCAACTCTTGTAAGTGTTTAGAAGAGCCTCTTACTCCAGATATTAAAATAGTAAGAGTAAGTTCTAGCAGGTCAGCAGTTGATTCACAACAGTACAACAGAGCCTTATCAAACTATTGTGGAATTCTGCCAAGTCTATCCCAACAAGTTTGCTCTGAATGATTCTCTTCACATAAAGTAAGCCTTCCTGTATGCAAGATCTCCAAGTAATTCGCACAACTTCCAATGAACATAAATATGACAGTCATGAATTTGTTCACATACAAAAGGATCTGTTTATTCTTACTGCTTATTTGTGATACTCTATACTGTTGGGAGGATCCTAAGTTACAGAATATTTGCTACAAAACTAAAATTTAACTTATCTCAAACATATCACTCTCAAACCTGCAACACTGCATACCTGCCCAGGAGTTCTGCTGACAATTTTTTTCTATAAAGCTGACCTGCTGAAGCAAGAAACTGACCTGGCTTCAAAAATATTGTTCCAGACTGTGACCTTTGTGGAAGGCTGCTAAGACAGATTTCAACCACTGATTACACAGACTTCAGTTTCAAATTTAGAAGTCATATCACTTTCTACTGCATCTCAGATTTCATCTTTCAAATCTCAGCTTACACCATATGGCAGTTCAATACATGCAATAGTTTACAAAGGAAAATATCTTCAATTTTATTTGTTCTTTATTTAATAATAAACAGACTCTATATTCTTTCCTCCTCACCACAAACATTAAAAAAAACATTAAGTTATCACTTGGGCAAAAGAAAACACACACAAAGTTTCAGCAAGGCAGAAAACAAGAAGATAATGGTGGCAACTGTCTGCAGTAGCAATACTCAACACTAGCACTGCCGCAGAGCAGAACGTTCTATCTGCCTAGGTCACTTACAACCAACAAGATAAATTTCAAAACATTTCTAAGAGACATTCTGTACTATGAACGTCCTTTAGCTTTGTCTATTCAAGGAAATGTCCACTGACAAGTTACTGCTTATGTAACTATACATACTGCACACACTCTTTTCATGATTTACAAGAGGATCTCTTATCTCAGAGACCCACACCATCAGCCAAACACGTGCTAGACCATGGGACTGAACTGTGATCCCGGCCCAGCCAGCTGACCCCTAAGCAAGCACACGGCTCCTGCAGCTATAGCTGAAAGGCAGGAATTCCAAACAAACCTTTACCTAATTGCCTTTATACTCAATACATATAATAAAATCATATCAGGCCAAACAGCCAGCATGCATGCAATACCAAATTAAGTTAATGCGTATCAAGTCATGTAAAAATCTATAAAACTTCTTGTGGGATAAGTTAATGCCTATCAAGTCATGTAAAAATCTATAAAACTTCTTGTGGGATAAGTTAATGCGTATCAAGTCGTAAAAATCTATAAAACTTCTTGTGGGAGGAGGGAAGAGGCACCACACATAAAATGCAACATAACCCTCACTGCAGAGAATACCAGCAGGGTCTTCAAACCCTTAAGGTAGCAAGAACTGTAATCCAGATGAAGCACCTGGACTTGTTACAGATTAACAGAATGATACTGAAAACATGAATCCCAGGATGAGCACTCTGTAAGGGGTGGTGTGAGTTATGCCTGTAACTCCAAAAAAAATACCTAAAAATCTTGTATTGAAAACACTAGCAGAGCACAACTCAGTTTGTCAAGGAAACATACATCACTTGAGGAAAGTCTTCAGAACTTCAGCCAACATTTGGTAATTAAACAGATGGGAGAGGAAAAAAGAAAAAGAAAAATGTAGGCAGTTTGAAGCCATGTATTTGCTAACGTTTGTTTTATGCTCTTGGCTGCAGCAAAAGCCAGACATTTAATTTACTTGCTTTCCTTGCAATTCAAAACTACATACCCCTATAATTACTGCTTGCTTCTGTGTTGGCGTATTTTCAGGGTTTGCTTCGATTTTGGGGGGGTTTTGCGTGTTTGGAGGTTTTTTTGTTTGGGCTATTTTTGTTCCTGTTGGGTTTGTTTGTTTGTTGTACTTTTATTAAAGACGGGAAAGAAAACAAAGCATTTCCAGCTAGCATTACAAATCATATTTAAGACCCTCCTTGAATAAATGCTGTCTGTCTTAGAGAATACATTACGCACACAAAATTTGCTCCTGAATCAAAAGCTAGGGTATCAGCCAACCTTAGCAGTGTTCTAAGCAACTTCTTTATAAAGTATGGGTATGTGCAATATAGAAGACAAAAAGGCCCAAGTATTATCAGAATACCAAATGATGTTTATACAGAGCTCTTTAGCATATCCCTGTGAAGTATGTCACTCTAAATGAGGACTGTGCATTAATCTTAAATTGTTTAATCCACTATAGATGAGAACTTTTGCAAGGCTGTGTTACCTGCTGCCCACAAAATGATTATTTCATTATTAGTCTGAAACTACCAGCCTCATCTATGAGAAAATGTCCATTCATTGGGGCACCTCTTGTCACAGAACCCAACCAGCACACTGACAGACTCATCATGCACCAAAGGTGTCTCTGCTATGTTGAAGATCCTGTTCTGAGCAGAATGGTCCATCTAGCTTCACCTGACTCATAATAAACCAAATAGCTCTAGTTTCCTGGGTTGAAAGACTTCACTAGTGAAAAATACTGCTACAGTCCTGAAATCTCACTGCTCGATGGGGAGGGGGAGGAAAAAAAAAAAAAAAAAAAGTAGTTTTGTTTTACACAAAACTGTGGAGGAATAAAGGGAAAAGGGCAGTCAGAGAAGGCTTCTGTCAGTTCTCCCGCATGCTGTATTCAGAGGTAGACTTCAAACAAATGAGCCAGTGAGCAAAGATAGGAATCTTCCTCTCAATGGCTTCCTTAGTGCTGAAAACAAACCTTCCACAATCCTATTCTTTATTAAACAGTTCAGGAGATTTTGCTCTAAACAGTTTTCACAGCAATCCAGGTCTCTAACAGAGCAGCCATTGTTTCATCAAGTTCTTTGACGTAAGGCAGTCATGACAGAACTCACCAAATCCTCATGCAGTTCGAGATGCAAAGAATATAGTTGTGATTAGTCAAAAGGGATTTTCACAGCTCTCAAAAACCTGACAAAAATTATTCCAAAGGTGCTATTTGGAGAACTGCTGCTTCTATGAGAATTTTTTCTCCATTCAATGACAAAGCACAAAATTCAGCTGTTGAGAGATTGGATTTTTTTTTTTCCAGATAAGTCAGAAGACCATAAATTCGTATACAGAATTATCACTCTGAAGTAATTAATCTTGATGCATCAGAATAACACCCACACACCTCCTGTTTCCGAAACATTTTTATTACATTCAGATTTAATCCACTACACCCATACTTTTATTATAGGGAAAGTTATCCTCTAACTGCAACACAGAGTGGGAATTTCAAAGCAAATCCAGCATATTTTAAAGCTTTTTTTTCTTAAATTGGTGGTTTGACACCCAAGTGAAAATGCATGCTGTTCTGCAGTTAGACCAATCATAAAATTGCTCCTCTTTTTTTAGAACTTATTAGATCTTAAAATGCAAGCATCACCATACAAGGCATAAACACTTTTTTTTTTAATTTCTCAACTTTCATCAACAAATTTGGGAATTTTCTAGGGGAAAAAAAAACAGCAGAAGCTAAATGCTTTTCACTTAAGCAAATAGATTTCAAAATAGTTTGCATTTTCAATTCTCCCAACTAATGAATATGAAGCTAAAAAAGAGTAACCTTTTCAGATAATCTAGAAACTACTTCCTGTGAGCTCCCAGAAGAATCACATTTAGATACACTCCACAATGTATTTCAAAACATATACATAGATACAGTTTAGAAGCAACAAAATACTGACTTTTCAAAAGAGATGAAAATAATTCTTTACCCCCTAAAACAACCATGGGTGAAAGAAAAAGACAGAAAGGAAGTATGTGGTGGTAGCTGCAAGGAAAATACAGCTATGGCTTTTTAGCCAGGATTTTTAATTCTAATACTTGCTTTGTTCAAATGAAAAGTTAAATGAATACAGGAATTGTTTCAAACCTGTCATACAGTGCCTGCTTCTTTCTGATAGGGTCTCTCATTCAAAACCTATTTTTAATTATATCAAGGTTTAATTACTTATATAAACCAATCCCAGACCTCTTACATTTTTAAACATACGACCTACTTTTCCTTGCTTACCTACAGTGATGCATTCGGATCATCTGCACTCTCCTCTCCAACGATTTAGTTTAGCTGCAGTTGTTCTAATCTTACCATTGATGCAGATTGCAAGCCTACACACTTTCTTAAACAAGACCAGCAGGAAAACAGAGTCAGCACATCTACACACCAACACACAACAGAAATGATGCCAAGCCATTTGAAGTAGGTTAAGTAATTCCTGTGGGTACCGAAGACTGCCACTCTTCCTGGTCCTTTCCACAGGGACTAAGAGGACACACTGCACAGCTGGTAAAAACCTCTGCACTCCCTGGATCACCAGATTTACTCCACAAGGAAGACTTAGTTTGGTCCATACCCCACATTTCTGGCAAGTGCTGGGCTTACTGTGCATGTGCCACATACAGTGTACGAACAGACAATCCTACAAACTCCGAGTTTATTTTTAGAAGGATTGAGGCTTGGAGCACACTTTAGGAGCTAAAACAGTTCATGGACACTGAATTCATTGAACACAAATCACAGATGCAAGAAAGGAGTTAGCGGTGGCCATTTCTGGAAATAAAACAGTAAGAAAGGACTTCTGCAACCAGACAGATAATTCATGCTGCCCTCAACTTGCTTTCAACTTGTTCCCTGATGAAAGAAGCTCACTCTGGCAGTTGCTACTCACAGACCACATACAAGCAGCAAGTTCGCTTCACCCAGTGCAAAGGATAATTTCAGCTTTATTTAAGCTGCAAATTTAAAGAAGGTCCTCCCTTTTTGGTTCATGAAGTGCATGAACATCTGATTATGCATTAAGTGCTGAAGCACATTACAACTTAAAAAAAGCAAGGTGGAAGGGTAGATGTTGTTGGTCTTGCTGTACCACTTTCTTAGCCTGTTCCATTTAGAGATCTGACTTATTTTTAATGTCATATGAATAAATGTACTTCTCTATCATGAAGGTTTTGGTGCCTCCTGACTTAAGTAGGCTATTATTAACTCTCTAGAGCAATGGAAACTTGTTATCACTAAGGGATTTTTGACATAGCTAGCTTCAGATAAACCTTTGAGTATAGACAAAAAAAAAAAAAGCAACACCAAACCCACAACTACAAAGCAAAAAACCACACAAACCCCACAACTACAAAACAAACAGAAAAACACACCAAACTCAAAACACAACAAATACAAAAGAAACTACACAAACAAACAAACAAAACCCCACACAACCCAAACCCACAACCAACAACACACCACCAAGCCAGGAAGCCTTATGGTTCACATTTTAAATTATTACAGTTCAGTAATATTTCTCTGAATAGTACGGGCAAAAGGGAAGATAAAAAGAACATTCCAGTGGGCATGTGAAACGAGTGACAGTACCAGACCACAACTAAGGATGACAAAATCTCACATAACTTAGCCTTAGATGCAGTATCAGGGGAAAAGCAAATCATTTTTTATAATCAAAACTACTAACCTTAACTACTAACACGGGGAAAGAGGCTTAACTCCTATATTGCCTCTCCTTCCTGCCTGTACATATCAGCAGATCAATGTGCCAGTATTTGCTAACTACAGCAGAAATTAACATTTTGGTCAGCTCTGCTGTGACAAGAGCTCTTGAGGGAGAATAGAATATGATGGATAAAGCAAGATGAACTGTAAGGAAAAAGCAGCCAAAACAGTAACTTGCCTACCACCTACTGTAGAATTGCAAAGACTTCAGCTTTTTGAAATTCTACTCACTAATAATGAGCTGCTGGATTCAGTTAACCTTTCATTGTCTGTCATGGCAGAGAACTAGCTCTTGAAGTAGGGCTCACCTGGTCTGCATCTGCTCAAGAGTGCACACTGTGCAAAGCCCTCATCTCAGGGCTTAAGTAGCCCTGACAGCATTCTAAGACGTCCATGTACCTAACTTTTATCAGAAGATAAAAATTACCCACTAAACTATTTAAGTAGTTTCTGTTTACCCTAGAAAAGAGCAAAGAAAAAACTTAACTGGGCTTATTTAGGCAAACGTGAAAGCAGCTAATTACTGTCTGAAGTAATTACTTGCACAAGAATGTCCGTGGATAGGACAAAGGGAAATAATGGTTTTGAATTATAGGAGAATGGGTTTAGATTGAATATTAGGAAGAAATTCTTCACTACGATGATGGCAATGGAATGGATGGTCCAGATAGATTGGGGATGCCCCCTTCCTGGAAATGTTTAAAGCCAGGCTAGATGGGGCCTTGAGTAACCTGGTCTAGTTGAGAGGCATCCCCGCCCATAGCAGGGAAGTTAGATTAGGTATCTTTAAGGTCTCTTCCAGCCTGGGTCATTCTATGATAATATATAAAGCTTATTCAGATACTTTGTAAGATTTCCACCCTCTGTTTTTGAGGGGAGCAAACACTTGTCAGAGCTACTCTGTCTGATTTTGTTGATTTCTCATAAGGCTAGTTTCACATAAAAATTGAGCTCCCTATCACAACCTCATATTGACTGCTGAAATACTCTCTTACATTGACTTGCCCATTAGTGTTCGACTATTACAAGCACATTCTGACTCAACTGCACTCTTACATCCCTCTTCATGAATGTTTCTGTTAATTATAAACATAACTGTAAAACCTACACAATGCAATGTATTGAGAGAGCTCAGGCACTCACTACATCTCCAAGTTAACACTCAGACTATTGAAATGTGCCATTTTACTGAAAGCACCACAAAGTTTCCTATCAGACACACACAGCATTGCTTGATAAAGATACAAGCACAGCTCTGGACAGCTCTAACACAGAGGAAAACAGAAGAATGTCTTTTGGCATTTCTCTTATCCTGGCCTTATAGGGTGGCTTCAGCAAGCTTGAGTTCCCAAATTGAGTATTCGGATCACATATCAAAAGCGAAAAACTCTTTATCAAACACTTGTATGGACCTTAAATACTCCAATTTACCAAACTGGACAGTATCAACTGAAAAGCAGAATGACCTGCAAGGACAAAAACTCCTTTCACCCTAGCAGGGAAAACTAATTATCTCTGATAAAAGGAAAGTCAACTCAAGGGGGAAAAAAATTGAAGCATTAAAAAAAAAAAAAAATCCATTCCAAGTGACTGTTCACTAACTGAAAGTATAATGAATCAATGCAGGTATTTCCCTAGGATGTACACTATGTTTATCAGTCTTACCTCTTAATTTTTGTTTGTTGCACAGTGATTGGCCATTAGAATGGGCTGCCTGTGGAGGTGGTGGAGTCACCATCCCTGGAAATGCTTAAAAGGAGACTGGATGAGGCACTTAGTGCCATGGTTTAGTCAATTAGAACGTGTTAAGTTGGACTCAATGATCTTGAAGGTTTTTTCCCAACCTGGCTAGTTCTGTGATATAGATATACTCTAAAGCAGACCAAAGAAACTACCATTTTTCAGCTCTCCCACCATGTCAATGTAGAATTGCAGGCTACCCACACAACTGAATTGAAATATCTGCAACACATCTTTGTTAAATTCCACAGGCAAAAAAAAACCCCAAAAACCCAAACCACACTCAATACTTAAATATGTGATTTTTAGAAATAAAGTAGCTTTATGGGTTTTTGGACAAAGTGGGGGGGACCAACAAATTAAATTACGCTGCGAGACCACAAGACTACTTGTACTTCGTAAATGTCTTCTGTTTATTGCAATCGCTTCCAGCATACTCACTTTTAGTAAAACTCAACAATGCTCAGTGGTATGTGACAAAAAGGCCTGCCTAAGCTGTATTTGACTTATACTTCAGCTCCTCTTGGCCTGCTGGGGGAAAGGAGCACTGACAGACTATCATTCTAGATAAACAAAAGACAACAGCAAGGCCATGGAGGTTCTGTCAAGAGCAAAAATCAATATATATAGGGGAAATATTTGCTTTAACAGATGGAATTCTTCAAATTAGTACTACCAAGTACTATGAAGAATCCCTAAACCAGCATACTACCACCAGGAGAAAAAAAAAAGTTAGCTTTGATGTCAGAATGAACCAATTAAGACATAAACTGGGCAGAAAACTAAGGAATGGGAAATAGGGGTGGCAACAAGAGAAGTAGGACATTTCCTTCAGTAGCACAGATACTGAGTTAGAAGACAGCTCAGCTGATCTAAGTGTACTGTCAGGGTACATCAAAATAATCCCCCAAAGCACACTTAACACTACCTACCCAGGAAAAGACAACTGATCTGTCACACAGAAAAAGCATTCTTTTTAAGCACCTGTATCCTGATGTTCAGGAAGGAAAGGAAGCTAAGATGGCATTTCTTTATTTCTTGGAGAGCAGCCAAAGAAGCCAGAACATATTGCCTAAGGTCACATTTTAGGTGAGGAGATACCCTGGTTTTGAGAACAGCATTCATTCTCATCTGGCACTGAAAATGTTTTTTTTTCCCTAATTCACAGTATAATTAAAACCCAGCTAACTCCCAATCTGTTAATTATGAAAGATTTCTCTTGTCTTATATGCAAGATATTTACATTTGTCAGGCTAAAAAAAAAAAAAAAAAAAAAACCAGTAATGACACCCAAGAGGATAGGCAAAAATATTAATGTTATCTTAGCAGAGATATGCTCTCTGCAGAGGAAAGAGCTGCTCTGGGTGCCCCTCAGCCTCCACACGGCAAGCCTAGGTACGCATTGCCTAATTAGCTTTTGTAACAATCCTCCCCCTCTGCAAAGTTCACCTGTATTCTGCATACTCTTTCCGTGCATTTGACTCAAAAAGGTCTTTCTACAAGATGAAAATGCGATTTTTCTGAAAGTAGAAAAAGCTTTAGTCTGGAATATTTTCTGTACAAGGAAGAAATCTCAGGCCGAAGTTTACCACATCATGCTGTTCAGCAACACTCTATGATTATACTAGCACCAATTATTTCTCTCCTGGGCTACAAAACACAAGGCACAATCAGAGGATGCATTTGAACGACGACTCATCTGTTGGCAGCTTTGAATACTGAGGAACATTCACCTGTATGTAACACTAGCTGGCAGTCCAAACTGGGACAAAGATGAGCGTTTTCTGCCCTCTTCCCCTATAATAAGCAACCTAAACAGACCACATTGCTCCAGTAATGCAATTAAAACATTTACAGAGAATTTAACAGTGAAAAGTCCCCAACTTCAACACATAGAGGTAGGATTTATACGGAAAATTGTATGCATGCAAATCGTGGGTTTTCTACAGTTGAAAACAACAACGAAAGAAAAAAGATCTTTCTGTACAACATTTTTATTAAGGAAACCAAGAATAACACAGACCAACTGCTTAACCAGGCAAAAGCATAAATCCTCATCAACAGCATTTCTGAAGTTGGCACAAATTAAAAGAACAAAGGTTAGCTAAGGGGATATTTCTGTTTTTCAATGCCACTAGTTGCAACGCCAGTTAACACCAGTTTATGAGGTTAATGTCCATGCCAGCCTTCACATCTTTGCTTAGTGCCCCTCACACAGGCCAAGTTACATGCTCGCAGGGCTGCCCCACGGGATAGCTTGCAGCATAGCCCCCTGAACATTCCCAGCAACACAATTAAGGAGTCAGTAAACCATGACTTGTAAAATCAGGAGGACTGTGCCTCTTCCAACTAGTTCTGCATCCAGAGGCACAGCAAAAACAGATGGTGATAACTTCCTAGGAAGTTCTCTAGGGTATGTCTGCTATGGTTATTGGTGATTCATTTCTCTTTGCCTAGTGCAAGATCACCACCATGAACAGGAATTCCTTCAAGAAGAATCACTCTCAAACGTTTTGGCCAGAAGATCACCCTCAGCCATGCACTCTTCTAATGCCTTCAAATGAACTATTATTAAATTTGCTGTTTAACGGAATTCTGCAGACCACAGTTTAGACAACGCTGCAGCCAGGGAACACACAAGAAAATGGGAAGACTTTGACATTTACAGTTAACTCCACCCACTTCTGTAGATTAATTGATTTTTATAATTTGAGAAATTTGATCAACAGTTTTGTAATTACACAACTGGTATTTTTATGCCCCATCACATGTCACTTAAGCACAGGTGACTGGAACTGTACCTGAATACTTGCACGGCCACAGCAAACATGGGGACAGGCTTTGAAAGGAAGCTGAACTTTTTCACACTGGCTCTAGCCACAGACAGGTTAACCACACTGAGCTTGCTACAAGAAGCAAATATACAAACAATTTTAACTATGTTGTACACCAGCATAACTCTCTGAAGCAGGGATCACAACAGCAGCAAAGTGGCCAATCAAATACATCAGTATAATGGAGCTTTGCTGTCTCCTAATCCAAAAGGAACAGGTTCAGCTTCTTAAGAAAGTTAAACTGGAATGGGAATAGCACTAAAAAGCAAATAAGCAGCATGCTGAGAACATGGAGAAAAAAAGACCTAACAGTATTTTATTACGTAAGAAAAGGTATGAGCAGCAGATCATTTGCCAACAGAAATAACTTGATGGGAGAGGTTGATGCAGCTCAGTTCACAGACTACAGGCAAAGCATATTGTGGTGGTTTAGCAGTTACCTGCCCCAACACCTTTTGAAATAAACCCCGGCTAAGACTCAGAACACTGGAAGTGTTCACTCAAATTCTCCAATTAGTTCAAACCAGCACAAACATCTGGTAAGAAAGTCACCTTACATCTGGTGGAATACATTCAGAAAAGGTCTGTAAGCAAGAACTTAGATACACAGGTTACACTAGGTGTAGACAAGGTCTGCAATGCAAGAGGCTACAGAACCTGACTTGTGATGGTGCAGTTCTGTCCACTCCTGCATACAAGGCTGTAAGGTTCAAAACTTATGGAATGCAGATGATACAGGGCTTCCAAACACAAATAAGATGGCAGAAATCAACTTTTGGGCACCTCAGAGCAAACTTCCAAACCAGCTTCAAATCTCACATCAAGTTGCAGGTACCACAATCCCATTTTCCTAAGCCTCTGCACATGATCCCACTCTAACTCATACCAGTACTGGCACTTATGCAGTCACATGGAGAGCCAAGTCACTGAAATGACCAAAAAAATAATCCTCAAGGAAAAAACAGGGAGGGAGGTAATTAGATGTTTATTCATTCCAGATCCCCAAAAACAACGGCTGAACACAGGAGGAAAGCACAAAGGGACAGGTGGAAAGGTGACAGCCAGATCTTAAATGAGTTTAGACTGGATTACAGCCGCACCTTTAAAGAGTTTTGGCAGACTGGGGAGCAGCTAATAAAGGTGCTACAGACTTGAACTTCAACCCTGCCCCGTATCTGAGATTGTCACCCTGCGACAGACAAATCCACACCTCAAGCACTCCAGGTCAGTCTTGGAAATTGTCAATGAATAAGTAAATATGGGAAGACCTGGACTGCTATGTAATACCAAACTAAAAGTGCCCTGAGTGTAGAAATGTTCAGACTACAAGTGCTTGTGAAATACAGCACTCCTAGCAACTAGGAACTCATTTGCAGAAGACAGAAGTGATTTGGGTTTTTTATTTTTTTTAGAAGTCAAGTTTGTAAAGTCCACATTACACAAGAACTAAATATCACTTTTCAGTATTAGGAGGCAAAAATTAAAACAGCAATAAGGAAAAAAAAATCAGCAAGTATTAGGATAAGAACCATGAGCCAGGAACATCTTGCAAAATTCCATCTAGCGTTAAGTCAGGGGACTACAAAGTGTAAACATAGTTTCTGTTGTCTTTTAGCAGAAGTGACAAGAATCAAGTAGATAAGATCAAGAAAATAAGTACCTCTTTGGGCAGAGATAAGTGGGAACGGTGCATAGAACAAAAGCTGGTATTCAGTTGCAATAACCATTGTGTTAACACTGACTAAGCTGTAACAGACACTTTCCCAGGCTCTGAAGATTACAGTTATATGATGGTGAAAGACTGAACACCTAGATTAATTTATGGCTGTAACACAGAAAGTGTTCTCAACACAGGAAAGCATTAGCATACAAAAGCAAAACTATACTGCAGTAATCAGCCAAAAGATTGTCACTAAAAACTCAGAGCAAAAAAAACCCCACCAAAAACTCAGCAAACCAGAACTTAATAGAATATATGTCAATTTTCAGAACTTGTAGCTTTTTTTGGTTGCTTTTTAAATATAATTTGATTTGTAGTACACAAAGGTAGAATCCAATAGCACTGGGCTGAAAGCAAAAGTCTTGCCTAGGCTGCCAGAGACCTTCAAATAGCTTCAAAGCTCTGCAGCTCAGGAAGGGGCCTCTCCAAAGTGTTGCTCTTACAATTACCAGCTTAACTCTAGACATGGATAATATTCATATATACATAATTTTCATATGCAGATAAACTAGGCACGTATCTACCCACACTCTTTGAAACAACCTATATAAGCCCCTTGCACGTATTTTAAAAAAACACATTAAGTGCACTTAAACAAAACAAGGACTTCATGTTGGACTGTGTCTGGTAAACTACTGATCTCCATGGACAGGCTGAAGATGAAATAGCCATAAAGCTTTGCAGAGGCTATTTTTTTTTCTGAAGTTGGATGGTCTTCTGAACACATCAGCTATCAAAGTACACAAAATAGGGTATCAGCTTCACTACTGAAACAGTCTGTCAAACTCCAACTTTGCAACCGTAGAAAAATCAAACATGCTAGCACACAAATCACATGCCATCCTCTTGGAATAAAGACAGATTGGGGTACATGAGCTCAACAACCACACTTTTGCCATGTACACACAGTTTTCAGGCATTTCGGAAAATCTGGCAATAGCAAACGTGAAAACAGCTCAAGACAGAATAGGTTTGTAAGAGCCTTTAGGCAAAAAAATATTGCTCTTAATACAAGTATTACATAATCCATAGCTTGGAGGAGACTTTTAGGATATTTTTTTAAGTGTGACTTCCCAAAGTTAAGGACTAATACAAGTCTACTGCCCCTGTAACATCTGACCTTTGCTTTATATGAGGAGGGTTTAAAAAAATGTGTAACTTATAAACTACATTCAACGCATTCTGTGCCGTTAACTTATTTTAAACTCTCCTTGGCAATCAACCACTACTTATCTTACAGACTATTCCTGCAAAATCCCCAGTTAAATATTCCAGTCATTTCATAAGGCAGTTTTTAGGAACTATTGGCACCACAATAGGCATTACTGTTGTTTTTCTCCCTGTGTTGTCCATGTTTATAAGTCTTTTCATACCGTTCTCGGGAAGGAAAAGTGTGATACAGTTTAGGGTAATAATATTATTTATCCCAGTTTCTGTCACTTTTTCTACTTCATCATTCCATCAGAATCTCACTGGCCTTCTCTTCTTCGAAAACACCAAAGAGTATGAAAGTTTCCTCTGTTGACCTAGGAGTGATAATCTGCCTTGTCCCTACTATTTTGCAAGAATTGCAGTGACTGGAGAAAAAAAATGGAGCTTAATTGTGGTTCCACCAAACCTGGTAATGAAGGAAAGCATCTGACATCCCTGCTTTGGCTCACATTTACCTTACATGTTCAGCAAAATACAGGTGTAAAGAAGGATGAAAAAAAACACCTCACCAATCTTCACAAAAACAGTATTCGCTCTGCAACAACTGCGATGGAGACTGGTCTCTGAAACACTGCTGGTCAGCTTTGTCTTGCCATTCAGTTTGATGCTCTGGCTTCACATGCCAAGCAGAGATACCAAAAGAACAAGTGTCACCTCCTGCACATCCTACCTCTTCTCTTGCGCAGCAGCACAGACACCCAGCCAATCCTGTGCCGAGCCAGGTCAGGAAACAAAGCTTGCCAATACAAAGGTTTTTCTAGATTAACTTTCTATTTCTTAAAATACAAAACCACCTATAATACAAGTAAAAGAAAAGCTAAGATTGAAGTAATAACAGAAACCAAGGATTAATTGGATCACTGGGAGTGTGTGTGGGAGGGGGGCAGATTTGCAGCACAGAGATTAAATGATCTCAGGTGGTCCCTTCCAACTCCTACCACTTTGTGATTTTCAGTAGAGGTTGTATCATAATATATTAACATAATGCCATTATCTCTACGTTTTCATTATGTGAGCAAAACAGGTAGGGTTAAATCAAATAAAAGGACAATGAAAATAATACAGATCATACCACAGAAAATAAAGGAAATTTGGGGACAGGGAACATGAAGAAAACACACAAAAAGTTCAAGTTTTGTTACAGGTCTGGTCAGCATCACTGACTTTTTTTTAGAAATAATGAAGGATATGGACTAATTTGTCAGAGGCTACTACTACTTGTCAGTATCAGGGGTAAAAGCTGATATTTCCTTTAACAATCATTTAAGTATCTTGTCCAAAAACACACAGAGGGTTAGATTATTCAGTAATTTATCTGCTAGAAAGCCAGCTGCTGCAATTGCAACCAGCAAACCTAAAACACACCAGACAGAATTATTCACATTAGAAACAAGAATTGTGACCTCAAAGTCAAAACTTCAATTCTGGAAAGCATACATCTTGATTTTTCTGTCAGTTTGCCCTTAAAAAAGTGGTACGAAGAAATAGAACTGATGTTACTTGTTTCTCCAAATTAACGTGGCATGCAAATATTGTGGCCAAAGGAGACACTCATAAAGGAAAGAACAGATTCCAAAAGAAATAAATACCTGCTTTAAAAAAAAAAAAAAGAAGAAAGAGACAAAGATATATTTTTCAGGCTAAGTATATTGGCAGGAGAAGTATCATTTCATTGTCTTTTCAAAGCATAAACCACATTTATTTTAAAATGGACTTCCAAGTCTTTAAAGGCTGTAACTTCAAATTTGGACTTGTTTCAGAAAACATGCCAACAGCATCAAAGGTTTAGTAAAAATGTCACTTCTAGTATAGCTATGTATTAAACTCCTAATTAGGCTATTCAAGGTCTGAGAACAAAAATTTTAATTGCTATGCAAAATTCCGTCAAGCACACAAATGGCAGACTGTAAGAAACATCTCTCCTCTCTTCACACACACTTTTGACATATCCCCTTTGAGATTTATTTGCAACATTACTTGTGTAAAGTGTAAAATCGACAAACCATTATGGCCAAACCCTATCTTGTCAGCATCAATTACTCAGGTTCAAAACAATGTTTGTTTGTTTAGAAAATACTCATCTGTCATGACTGTCCACGAGGAGGGAACAGTTTATAGAAATACTTTCCCCCATGAAGGGATATGAAAGTGAAGCAGGAAAAGTTTGGGTGTTGGTGCAAAGCTTCCAGGAAAGGGAAGCACAGCAAGTGGTAAAGATAACTATGAGAAAGTGAGGAGTTTGGATGCTGCAGTCTATCACCAGCAGAGCAGAGAATGCGGGGCTGATGTGATAAGACTTCTTTTCTTTCTGGTAAGGCACCAAACCTAGAGTTACACAGAGCCTCAAGGGACAACAAAATAAAAGAAAGTTTAGAACACAATAGAGTAGCCCCTCCAAGACAAACCAGGAGGCAAAGTAGACGATCTGATAGAGTATCTCTAAAGGTAAGTTAGATAACTGTTAAATGCAAGGCGATGTTTCAAGGTGCCCTTGTATGACAAGTGAAAATTACCCTTCTACTCCTGAGCTCAAGTTTAAAAAAAAAAAATCGAAGTAAAGTATCAGGACACTAAGATACAAACAGTCCAAAACCAGCTGGACATGCACAAAGGGGTTTTTTTTTCCCCCCTCACTTTAAATAGCAAAGTCAAGAATGGCCTCATACCAGAAAGTATGAGGGAAGATGTAGCAGACACTTATCTCACCCACACACATTCAAAAA
>VWZI01022983.1:10212-42701 GCA_013396835.1 Psilopogon haemacephalus
AAAAAAAGAAAAAAAAAAAAAAGGGTGATGAATGTTCCCCCTGAAGCTGACAAGTTACAAGGGCTTGTACTAAGGGAATAATAACTCTGAGATTCATAAAAACGGTAATTACTTTATCAACCTTCCAGTCACATTGCAGACACACATACTGAATCACTCCAAAATAACACTGACATCAAATCCAGACTTTATGTGGGTACTGCACTTACTTTAGGTTTCCTTTAAGAAAATAATAGATAGTAAAAAAAAAAAAAAAGAAATCAGGTTTATCTTATATGTATCATCAGGCTGGGTGGCAGAAGGAGAAAACAGAAGTAGGCATCAGGAGGAAAGAAGTGCTCAGGTTCAAGGAGGACATTGCCAAGGAGTAAGTTGCTATAGATTTTGTCTAGGAATAGTAAAGGTTAAGAAGTCGACAGCTCTTGCTGACACACCACCAGCCTCTTGGACTGCCTCCCAGGAAGGGCAGCAAAGGCAAGAGTGCATCACAGAGTGAATCAGCAAAAGGCAGCTTGATTAATTAACCAAAGGGATCACCATCCAGCTTGATTAATTAACCAAAGGGATCACCATCCAGCTTGATTAATTGACCAAAGAGATCACCATCCAGCTCGATTATTTAACCAAGGAGATCATCATCTGGCATGATTAATTGACCAAAGAGATCACCATCCAGCTCGATTAATTGACCAAAGAGATCACCATCCAGCTCAATTAATTAACCAAAGAGATCACCATCCAGCTCAATTATTTAACCAAGGAGATAATCATCTTACATGATTAATTAACCAAAGGGATCACCATCCAGCTCGATTAATTGACCAAAGAGATCACCATCCGGCTTGATTAATTGACCAAATAGATCACCATCCAGCTCGATTAATTGACCAAAGAGATCACCATCCGGCTTGATTAATTGACCAAATAGATCACCATCCAGCTCGATTAATTGACCAAAGAGATCACCATCCGGCTTGATTAATTGACCAAATAGATCACCATCCAGCTCGATTAATTGACCAAAGAGATCACCATCCGGCTTGATTAATTGACCAAATAGATCACCATCCAGCTCGATTAATTGACCAAAGAGATCACCATCCGGCTTGATTAATTGACCAAATAGATCACCATCCAGCTCGATTAATTGACCAAAGAGATCACCATCCGGCTTGATTAATTGACCAAATAGATCACCATCCAGCTCGATTAATTGACCAAAGAGATCACCATCCGGCTTGATTAATTGACCAAATAGATCACCATCCAGCTCGATTAATTGACCAAAGAGATCACCATCCAGCTCGATTAATTAACCAAAGAGATCACCATCCAGCTTGATTAATTAACCAAAGGGATCACCATCCAGCTTGATTAATTAACCAAGGAGATCACCATCCAGCTCGATTATTTAACCAAGGAGATCACCATCTGGCATGATTAATTAACCAAAGAGATCACCATCCAGCTTGATTAATTAACCAAAGGGATCACCATCCAGCTTGATTAATTGACCAAAGAGATCACCATCCAGCTCAATTATTTAACCAAGGAGATCATCATCTGGCATGATTAATTAACCAAAGGGATCACAATCCAGCTCAATTAATTGACCAACGAGATCACCATCCAGCTCAATTAATTAGCCAAATAGATCACCATCCAGCTCAATTAATTAACCAAAGAGATCACCATCCAGCTTGATTAGTCAACCACAGAGATCACCATCCAGGAATATCTCCCCTGGCCCACATCTTCCTTGGATTTCTCCATCACCACATCAGCTTTGAGCGAGCTCACAGGAGGATTGGAAGGGATCTTGTGCTGATCTGAGGCTAATTGGAATATTTTAATGACAGAAATTAGATCACTGGCTGTGAAAAGAAAATAATCATGATGTCTGTGTCACTCATTAGTTGTGGTCTCCTCAATCCAAGAGAGATGTTGAGGTGCTGGAGAGTGTCCAGAGAAGGGCAGCAAGGCTGGGGACAGGCCTGGAGCACAACCCCGAGAGGAGAGGATGAGCTGGGGGTGTGCAGCCTGCAGAAGAGGAGGCTCAGGGCAGAGCTCATTGCTCTCTGCAGCTACCTGAAGGGAGGTTGTGGCCAGGTGGGAAAAGTCAGTCAGTCTCTGTCTGGCTGCCACCTGCTTCACTATCTCTGCCTGAACCTGCATAACCCAAACTAATCACTCCTTTTCTAACCTCCTGCTGACCTTCTGCAGCTCACCCTGCATGTAAGGGGGACCCTAAGATAAGGGAGGGGGGTTGGAAAGAAGGAGGAAGGAGAGGAGTTGGTTTGAAAGTGCTCCTGGGTGGTCCTGCTGTTCGGGAGGGCGTTTGTATCTCTGTGTTACTTTTAACATGTATGTTATTGTGTGGAGCTGTAAATATCTGTATGTACTGTACATAGATGCTTGTAAAGTGTGCCATGCTGTAAATATACTGCTTCACTCCTTAACTTCCAGCTGGCTGAGTTAGCCTGGAGAATTCATTTGTGTGCTGGGGCAGGGAAAATTTCCTAACTTCCACAGACCTCCACAGATCATCCAGTCCAACCCCCCCCGCCAGAGCAGGACCAGACAATCTAGCTCAAGTCACACAGGAATGCATCCAGGTGGGTCTTGAAAGTCTCCAGAGAAGGAGACTCCACAGCCTCTCTGGGCAGCTTGCTCCAGCTCTCGGTGACCCTTACAGTTCTTGCACAGAAGGGTCTGGGCAAATATGGGCAAATCCTAAAAATACATTTCAATTCTCATCTGAAACTGCCAAAATTATCTGCAAGTGTGCATGCAGGGTTGGACTCAATGACCTCTTTGGGTCCCTTCCAACTCCTGACATCTTGTGAGCCTGTGAAATCATAGAACGGTTTGGGTTGGAAGGGACCTCAAAGCTCAGCCAGTTCCAACCCCCCACCACAGGCAGGGACACCTCCCACTAGAACAGGTTACCTGGCCTTCAACACCTCCACAGAGGGAGCAGACACAACCTCCCTGGGCGACCTGTGCCAGTGTCTCACCACCCTCACTGCAAACAACTTCCTCCTCACATCCACTTTCAATCTCCCCTCTGACACTTCAAACCCATTCCTCCTCATCCTCTCATTACCAGACTTTGTCAATAGTCCCTCCCCAGCTCCCTGCAGATCCTGCAAGGCCACTCCAAGGTCTCCTGGCAGCCTTCTCTTCTCCAGGCTGCACAGCCTCAACTCTCTGTGCCTGTGCTCAGAGCAGAGCTGCTGCAGCCCTCCCAGCTGCATCTTGGTGGCCTCCTCTGCACTGGCTCCACCACTTGCATGTGCTGCTTGTGCTGGGGGCTGCAGAGCTGCAGACAGTGCTGCAGGTGGAGTGTGAGAAGAGCAGAGCCAAGGGGCAGAATCCCCTCCTCTGCACTGGCTCCAACAGTTCCATGTCCTTCTTGTGCTGAGGGCTCCAAAAGAGCCAGGTGCATTGGCAATTGGATGTCCTGGCCTCAGAGGGAGCCTTAGCAGGGCTTTCTGGTGCGTCTCTGGAAGCTCCCAGAAGGCAGCCGAGCCAAGAGTGCTGCACGCAGTACAGAGGACAAATTGTGCCCATGGTGTTCAGGACCGAGCAAGGTGTGGATCCCTGCGCTCTGCTTAGCTGCATAGCACCCGCAAAATGGCAGGGTCCTGCTGAGGCTTTTACCTCCTCTGCCCAAGGTACTCCTCAGGCAGGAGATGAGCACAGCCGCTCGCTGCGGGCAGCGCCACCGACGGCTCCGTCTCCAGCAGCACTTAGCTCTCCTCGGGTAGTCACTGAGGACGGCATTGATTGACGGCACTGTGGAGGCTAAAGGCTGCTGGGGAAGCTTTGCCACCGCCGCGCTGAGCACTCAGCTCCTTCCCAAACACCTAATGGCTTTGCAGAGCTCCATCAGCATCCCCCCCCGCCCCGAGTTAAAGAGCATCACCCTCGAGCACGGGTGGGGGAAGCATTTAATTTGCTTGCCCGGAGCTAGGGGGAGAAGCAGCGTTTGTTGTGCGTTTGAGTAATAGGCTGCAAGTGGAGGGAAGAAAGGAGGAGCTTGTTGCCTCTTAACTCACTCCTTTTTACTCCCTGTGTAGCAGTCTGGAGGGCTGTAAGTGCCAGTGGGCTGGGGATAAAAGGGATGGTGTTCCCCTCAGCTTTGCCGTTTGGAACTCCAACCTGCAATTTGTGTCCTCCAGCACACGGGATTTGCCTCCCCCTAGATGATGAGGTTGGTGTTCTAATAGCAGAGAGCTCTGCAGGCTGGCAAGGTTCACAGGGGCTCTCTGATGGACTCACTTTGGAAAGTATAGGTCAGCTCCCCACCAGAGACACACTGGGCCCTGAAGCATGAGATCCTGCCCGGGGAGGAGAGGATGGGATTAAAGGCATCCCAGTGCATAACATCCATCGGGACCCACGAGATGAGAAACGTGGGGGGTTGGAAACGGTCATAATTAGTCATGTAAATATGATTACAGTTGGTAAGGGTTGCTCCCAAGGCTGAGGCTGAAATCCATCCCCGAAATAACGCTGCAGCTTTGCTGCCTTAGGTCTACAATTACCTTGCTTGTTCTCTCGGGGAGCCTCAACTTCTCTTTTTTTAATTATCCATCTCTCCCTCTCTCTCTCTGTGTCAGGGCATAAATACAGCCGGACACGTTGGCCCTTTAAGAAGAGCCTCTTGCTGATGGAAACCTCACTACAGAGGGACTCTATCTTCCCTGTGAGCTCTCAGGCTCACTCTAGTCAGAAAGGAGGCAATAGCTCAGCCTTTGTTGCAGCTCGGTCCTTGACCTCTTTGTTTACAGTGCTAATGAGGACAGCAGTTCCTCGGAGTCAAGATGGCATTTTTGAGCTGTGAATAATCCCCCAAGAACACAGACTGCAACAGTCAGGACATTCACAGCCCCTGCCCAGCTCAGCTGTGAGCTAGCTGCGATGTTCAGCCTCTGCTACTCATCTTCAGAGGAACAGAGACGGTGACCTATACCAGATACAATCCTTGCCCCATTCCCAGCTCCCTGAGACATTTTTTCCTTCCAAAGCCCAAGTTTTTCAACGCCTTCCTTCTGAAAAGACCTCTTTTCATGGGGCTTTCATCATTCTGACCTTCTTCGGGTGGGAATTTCAGATCAGCCCTCTAAGACATGCAAATGATGCAGAATTTCACTCTGCTCTTGCTGCACAAAGATCCAAAGAGCAAAGCTGCAGCTTGTGATGAGCACTGTCCCCTCCAGCTTGCATGCTCCTGGTCACAACACAGGAGCTGCCCACTCACATGGCACAGCCCAGGCTGGGCAGCAGCAGCTACACTGCCTAACAAATGCAGATAAGAAGATGTGATGTATCAAATGATGTAGAATAGAATGGACTAGCATAGAATAGAATAGAATAGAATAGAATAGAATAGAATAGAATAGAATAGAATAGAATAGAATAGAATAGAATAGAATAGAATAGAATAGAATAGAACAGGATAGAACAGGATAGGATAGAATAGGATAGGATAGGATAGGATAGGATAGGATAGGATAGGATAGGATAGGATAGGATAGGATAGGATAGGATAGGATAGGATGGAAGGGAATGGAAAGGAATGGGATAGGATAGCATAGGTTAGGATACAATAGAATGGAATAGAATAGAATGGTTTAGGTTGGAGGGGACCTCAAAGCTCAGCCAGTTCCAATCCCCTGTGCCACAGGCAGGGACACCTCCCATTAGAACAGGTTGCTCAAGGGTTCATCCAACCTGGTCCTGAACACCTGCAGGGAGGGAGCAGCCACAACCTGCCTGTGCCAGTGTGCTAGAGAAGCTGTGCTTCTGCAGAAGAGTAAATCACCCTGCTGGACAATAGCAGCTGCATGAGTGGGCAAATGCCACCTTCATGAGCAACTCTCTCTCTGCTTTCCTTGGCAGCCAAAGCCACGGATTACAGTCCTGGAGTCTTTACCACAGCCCTTCAACAGTCCCCTGCAATGCTATTCGAGTGAGCAGAAGACACTTTTTGTTGAGCCACTGTGGCCTGGATTTCCTTCATTAAGCTGGAAGGAGATGAAGATTCCCCCCACAGTAGGGCTGTGGCCCAAAGGCACTCAGGTTTGCCCAGCTAATGAGGCCAAGACCTCTGCAAGCATCAGGTCGATAGGAGCCATGGCTGAAGGGCTGTGGCCCCAAGCACAGTGCACTCAGCAGAGCTGTAATTATAACACTTAAAGCTGCTCAGAAGTCCAAACCCTTGCATTATGTAAAGACAGCGAGTCTAAAGCACTGCATGGAGAGCAGAGCTGGGGATTTTCAGCTTCCCAGCTCATAATCTTACTTTTATAAAGACATCATCTGACTTTTATGACAGGACTGGCATTTTATGTACCTTGGTGCCAGTGACACCCAGGGAAAGAGAGAGAGGAGTATCCGAGGAGATGATCAAGGCTGTGGTAATCTGAATTTCTGATGCCACACTCCTTACTATTCTCTATGATGGCTTTGAAAAGCAAGACCCTTGATCAGTGGGGGACTTTCCCCACCAGTGTGGGAGTCCTGCACAATGACTGGAGTAGCAGAAGAATTTTAGGACACAGACTCATAACTACTGGGGAAAAAAAAAAAAAAAAAAAGTGGTGTTTTTTTTTTTCTGCTTTGCTTTGGAGCTTTGATCAATAGGTAGGAATCTTTCCTAGAAACCTCTGAAAGCACTTCTCTGTGTGCCTGTGGAATCACAGACATTTCTAACTTGATTCACAGGCTTAATGAGTTCAATCATCTCTTCTTCAGAGCCCCTCCTGAAGGTAGCTAAAAGCCTTGTTTTGATTTCTTGGTCTAGGCAATGCCACAGTAGTAAGAAGCACAGCACAGACAGGAATCACTTCCTCACACCAGCAATAAGGTTACACAGCTAAGAGCCATCATTTGTAGTGTCCTGAGTTTCACAGATGAAGACAGCAACACTCTGCTCAGACCTCACCTCCAATCCTGCCTCCAGTGCTGCTGGCCCCAGCAGAAGGAGGACACAGAACTGTGGAGTGAGGCCAGAGGAGGCCACAAAGATGCTGGCAGGGCTGGAGCAGCTCTGCTGTGAGCACAGGCTGAGGGAGCTGGGGGTGTGCAGCCTGCGGAGGAGAAGGCTCCAGGGGCACCTCAGAGCTGCTGCCAGTGCCTGAAGGGATCCTGCAGGAAGGCTGCAGAGGGACTTGTGCTGAGGGNCCTCCTTGGAGCTTGGATGAGTCCTTGAGCAGCTGAGTGTAGCTGAGAGGTGTCCCTGGGCATGATGAGGGGGGTGGAGCAGGTGAGCTCTGAGCTCCCTTCCAACCTCAACCAACAATTCCATGAGTCTGCCTTCTGCAGCTCTTCCCAAGCCTGTGAACCATATACACATCACAAAGATTTTGCTTAAGAAAGAAAAGCCTCTGCTCCAGCCTCAGTTCTCCTGTAATTCTCAGGTTAAGCTGATAAGGACAGAAGTGACAACACTGACAGGCCTGTAGCCTCCTGACTTTCTAAGCAGAGCTGCAGCCATGAAAGCTTCCTGGAAATGATGTGGTTAAAGCACTGCAGTGCACGTAGGCAGAGTAGCAAAGTGGGGTCCAACCTGCAAGCAAATTCACAGGATAAGAAAGGATTGCTTTGATGATTTTTATAGCATTGCAGCCATCCTACATTGGGTCATCCACACTAGCTTGAATCCTTTTTGGAGCTGGAACAAATTGAAAAATCCAATTTCTTGGATGAATTTTTTTTTTTTTTTTTTTTTTAATTTTGAAGGCAAATCCAAGCTGGATTGCAGTGTGCTTGCAGGATTGGCAAAGTAAGCCAAGTCCGTAAAGCAAGCAGGAGTTTTTGCTGTGGGTGGGTGGTGTAGTGTCCTAACTGAGCTCCAAGGCTCCAACACAAAGTGTCCCAGCCCTGGATGAGCTCAGGGGTTGGGCAGGTGTGGTAGGAATAGCCTGCGCTGGTGGCACTCCTGCTTTTTGTTGATTAAGCCAAATGGGAAAGATTTAGGTTATCATAAAATCACAGAATGGCTCAGGTTGGAAGGGAGCTCAGAGCTCATCCCCTCCACCCTCCCCACCATGCCCAGGGACACCTCTCAGCTACACTCAGCTGCTCAAGGACTCATCCAGCCTGGCCTGCAGCACCCCCAGCAAGGAGGCAGCCACAGCCTCCCTGGGCAGCCTGTGCCACACTCTCACCACCCTCACACTCAGCAGCTTCTTCCTCAGCTCCAGCCTAACCCTGCTCTGCCTCAGCTCCAAACCATTGCCCCTTGGGCTGTCTCCAGCCCCCCTCAGCACAAGTCCCTCTGCAGCCTTCCTGCAGGATCCCTTCAGGCACTGGCAGCAGCTCTGAGGTGCCCCTGGAGCCTTCTCCTCTGCAGGCTGCACCCCCCCAGCTCCCTCAGCCTGTGCTCACAGCAGAGCTTCCTGCAGGATCCCTTCAGGCACTGGAAGGTGCCCCTGGAGCCTTCTCCTCTGCAGGCTGCACCCCCCCAGCTCCCTCAGCCTGTGCTCACAGCAGAGCTGCTCCAGCCCTGGCAGCATCTTTGTGGCCTCCTCTGGCCTCACTCCACAGTTCTGTGTCCTCCTTCTGCTGGGGACAGCAGACCTAGAAGCAGTATTTGAGGTGAGGTCTCACAAGGCACTAAAGATGAAGTGAAGAGTGCTGGTTATTGCATTTTTAGTTCCCACTGTTTCTTTTGTTTGCTTTGATTTCTGTTTCAGAACCACTTCATTTTCAGCTTTTATTTCCATGGTGTCACTTTATTTTCCCTCACTTTTGCTCATCTCATCTCACCCTCACCCATCTTCCTCTGGACTCACTGCAGTAGATCTGTGTCCTTCTCATGCTGGGGACACCAGAGCTGGAGGCAGGATTGGAAGTGGAGTCTCACAGTAAAATAGTGTTTCCAACTTCCAAGTACTTTCCAGTGACTCACTTTCTTTTCTCTCCAATTACTAACCTTATGTTATTCAAGGGACTCACCATGATTACACCAGGGATGTGAGTGGGCCTGATCAAACCAACTCCTGCATTTATTTTGCTGAGGCAGACCCAGGACGTGCAGACAGGACCTGCACAGCCCAAGCTGCCTGTAGCACAGTGAAAGTGCACCCAAAGCATCTTCTGCAGAGCACACCGTGGGGAGCCTGCCAGTGCCCTGCACTCATCATCAGTAACCCTCTGCTTTGAACCCAGCCCTCAGGAAACCAAACAGCTGAGCTCTTCCTTTTGCCCTCTAGTGTCTGCTGGCTGCTCTTGGAGGAGGCTTTCTGACTGCCAGCCTGCAGCCAGCACAGTCACTCCTGTTCTGGAGGAAGGGAAGTATTGCCCCCTCCCCTTCCTTCTTGGACTGTGCTTATCAGGCCAGGGAGCTGCTGCTTTATTGTCTGACAGCTTTACAACAGAATCGAGATGTCACACATCTGTCTCCTTGATAGCCTCTGCAAGATTTTGCTTTTGAGAGCACAGGGAGCCTCACTTCCCTGGCTTCTCCTGCCACGCAGCTCTCTGACCCCTCTGTGCCCTTATGCCTTGAAAGGAGGCTGTGCCACAGCATCCTGCAGCCCAGCCCACTGCGTGCTCCAGGCCACACTGGCAGGAGAAAAATCTCTCTCAGGTTTAGGATGCTCTTCAGGGCAGACAGGGTGAACCCTCATGCAATGACTGGTGCAGAGAGCTCCTCCCAGTTTACCTAGTCAGGGCAAGAGGAAGGTATCTCCCCTGCCAAACGCTCCCAGTTTACCCAGTCAGGGCAAGAGGAAGGTATCTCCCCTGCCAAACGCTCCCAGTTTACCCAGTCAGGGCAAGAGAACTCTCAGGGGGATGTTGAAATAGCCAGCAGAGAGCTGGGCAAGGAAGGAATTCAGACAGCAGCAGGCTGGTTCTGGGGGAAGTGAACTGGGAAGGGTTTTTGTTCCTCTAACAGTTGGCAGAGCCACAGCTCGCTGGCAGAGAAACCCCAGAGCAGAGATGAGACTTCAGATGGAGGCAGAGCTCTTGCAGAACTCCTTTTCCAGTCTCCTTGTAGAGAGAGGGGCACAGGGGATCGTCCCCCAGAGAGGCTCTAGCACACTCAGTCCTCTGAGTTTGCTGCTGCTCTGAAACAGCACAGTGCCCTCATCTGCACTGTTACAGCAAAGCTGGGGAGGGGCCTGAAGCACAGCCCCAAGAGGAGAGGCTGAGGGAGCTGGGGGTGTGCAGCCTGCAGAACAGGAGGCTCAGGGCAGAGCTCATTGCTCTCTGCAGCTACCTGAAGGGAGGTTGTGGCCAGCTGGGGTTGGGCTCTGCTGCCAGGCAGCCAGGGACAGAAGGAGGGGACACAGGCTCAAGCTGTGGCAGGGCAGGTTCAGGCTGGATGTTAGGAGGAAGTTGTTGGCAGAGAGAGTGATTGGCATTGGAATGGGCTGCCCAGGGAGGTGGTGGAGTCCCCATCCCTGGAGGTGTTCAAGAGGAGGCTGCATGAGGCACTGAGTGCCATGGGTTAGTTAATGAGAAGGGTTAGGTGAGAGGTTGGACTGGATGATCTCAAAGGTCATTTCCAACCTGGTTGATTCTCTGAGTCTGTGATTCTGAGTGAAAGTTCTTCACAGTGAGGGTGGTGAGGCAGTGGAACGGGTTGCCCAGGGAGGTTGTGGCTGCTCCCTCCCTGGAGGTGTTCAAGGCCAGGCTGGATGAGGTCTTGAGCGACCTGATCTAGTGGGAGGTGTCCCTGCCTATGGCACAGGGTGGGTTGGAACTGGCTGAGCTTTGAGGGCTCTTACAACCTAAACCATTCTATGATTCTGTGATTCTATACTGAAGGCCTTGGAGTGCTTAGCCCTGGACTACAACCTGGTTGCTCCCAACTCCTGCACTGAGTAAAGCTGCTCACTAGCAGCATCCCAGAAATGTTAGCAGAGTCTGTGCATGCACACAGCTAAGGAGAAACCAAGAGGTATGAGCTCTCTTGGTGTGCAAAAAGCAGGTGACAGGTGGTGGTTTTGCTGCTGTAAGACAACAGAATGGAATGGAATGCAATAGAATGGAATGGAATGGAATAGAATAGAATAGAATAGAATAGAATAGAATAGAATAGAATAGAATAGAATAGAATAGAATAGAATAGAATAGAATAGAATAGAATAGAATAGAATAGAATAGAATAGAATAGAATAGAATAGAATAGAATAGAATAGAATAGAATAGGCCAGGTTGGAAGAGACCTCCAAGCTCATCCAGCCCAACCTATCACCCAGCCCTAGCCAATGGCACTCAGTGCCCATCCAGGCTTTGCTTCAACACCTCCAAGGATGGGGACTCCACCACCTCCCTGGGCAGCCCATTAGAGCTAAGCACTGAGCCTACTGCAAATACCAAGGTGACAGACTCAGTGTGAGACTCCCAGGAGCATGTCTGCTACCCTTGGATATTACACATAGGAAAGAAAAGGCTACATGAAGAGGTGACTGCAGCCAGGCACTCTGGACCAGCCAACTTCTTCAAAAGCAGAAGGAATGAGCAATACTTAAAACACCAGATCCTGGAGGAGTCTGCTAAGTTTTGATGTAAGATGCAAAAAGCTTCACATAATTCAATTGAAATAAATGAAAAACAGCTAAGTTCTGTTTAAATAGATCTTTTAAAGGCCTGGTTTCAATACGGTTTTATCCTACTGCCAGTAACTAACTGCAGTGTCCCAGACTGCAAATGGAATTTACCCATCCTGCAGTGCTTAGGGAGAATTTTGGTTTGCTTTTATTTCTAAGACCAGATAAATACCTGAGAAAAGGACCCCCAGAAGCACAGGGCACCTGAACAAATCCTCCCCATTCAGAGCTGGCAATCTCTTACCAGGATCCCATCTACTGAGTGTCAGAGCCCTGAAGCAGGCTGCCCAGAGAGGTTGTGGAGCCTTTCTCCGGAGACCTCCCCAAACCCATCTGGATGCATTCCTGTGTGACCTGCTCTAGGTGATCCTTCTCGGGCAGGGGGCTTGGACTGGATGATCTCTGGAGGTCACTTCCAATCCCCAACCTTCTGTGATTCTTTGAAGGACTAGAAACCTCCTACTCTAACCAAAACACGGCACATTTAGGGACTTTCTGGAAAGAAGGTGGTGGAGTAAAAGCTCCATCACCATCTGCAGTGAAAGGCTCCATCCTGTGAGGATGTGATGGCTGTGTAGACAGAGACAGGGTGAGCTACGACCCATCAGGGCAGCCAAAAGATACTTCAGCTGCTGATTCCTCAAGCAGGCTCTAGAGATGGTGGCAAGGCATTTGTAGAGGAGGACCTCATCTCAAAAAGCTGCTCTTGCATTTTGCTGCAACCCAATGTGTCTTGACTGGGATGCAGGGCAGGTACATCTGTTCTGGCAGCCTTTTAATGGAATCTGCTCTCTGGCAGAGAGGCAGCTCTGGTGGGTGACACTAATGTAGATTTATGGAAAATAAGAAGGTGATCAGCTGCCCTGCAGAGTTATTGTTTTGTTTCATTCACAACAATCAGATACTCAGACTGATCTGACAGGATGGTGCATGCACAGACATATGGTGTCTGGCTCATGGCTCACTGGCAGCCTGGAGAGGCTCCCAATGCCTCCACTGACACATCATACAGCCACGGAGGGGTAGGGCTTGGGAGGGACCCCCAGACATCAGCCAGTCCAAGACCCCTGCCAGAGCAGCATCACCCAGGGCAGGGCAGCCAGGGGGGGTTGGAAAGGCTCCAGAGAAGGAGACTCCACAGCCTCTCTGGGCAGCCTGCTCCAGGGCTCCAACACCCTCACAGGCACAAAGTTTCCCCTCCTCTTCCCCTGGCACCTCCTCTGCTCCAGCTTGCCCCCAGTGCCCCTTGTGCTGCCCTTGGCCACCCCTGGGCACAGCCTGGCTGCATCCTGCCCACACTGCCCTGCACATCTTGAGCACAGCACTGAGGGCAGCCCTCAGGCTCCTCTGCTGCCAGCTCCCAGCCCCAGCTCCCTCAGCCTGGCCTCACAGGAGATGTTCACTGCCTGCAGCAGCTTGGGGGGTTCTGGGCTGGGCTCTCTCCAGCACTTCCCTGAGCTCCTTCTTGAATGTAGAGACCCAAAGCTGGACACAGTATCGCAGCTGTGGCCTCAGCAGTACAGAGCAGAGGGGCAGGAGAACCTCTCTGGACCTCCTCACCACAGCCCTTCTAATGCACACCAGACTGCCCTTGGCCTCCTTGCCCACAAAAGGACATTGCTGGCTCATGGGCACCCTGTTGCCCACCAGGACCCCCAGCTCCTTTTCCCCTGCACTGCTCTCCAACAGCTCAGCCCCCAGCCTCTACTGGTCCATGGAGTTGTTCTTCCCCAGATGCAGGACTCCACTCTTGTCCAACCATCAACTTTAAAACTAAGTAAAAAATAAAAAAAAACTTAGGCAGACACAAAACCAAGTGCTAGGCAAGCAGCAGAAGGGGACCCATTTTATACATACCCAAATTGCCAAAAGAAGTTCTTTTGCCTCCAGGAGGGCACTCTGTATTTCAAAGCTCCAGCAAATTAGTTTAAGGTATGATTAATCACTGGAGCCTTGAATTGAAAATTAATATTCCAGCATAGGAACAGAATATCATCAGGATATGAATTTCAGATTTATAATCATGTTTATGCAAAAATACTTGCTAAGTTTTTCCTTCAGTCACCTTCCCCCTAACAACAACCTCAGCCTAGTAACAAACTGTCAGGTCGAAGTGCAGCCAGCAGGGCCAGGGAGGTGATTCTCCCCCTCTGCTCTGCTCTGCTGAGAGCCCACCTGGAGTAGTGCATCCAGTGCTGGAGCCCCTGGGACAAGAGGGATGTGGAGATGCTGGAGGTGTGCAGAGAAGGGCCCCGAGGATGCTCAGAGGGCTGCAGCACCTCTGCTGTGAGCACAGCCTGAAAGAGTTGGGGCTGTGCAGGCTGCAGAAGAGGAGGCTCCCAGGGGACCTTCTGGTGGCCTTCCAGCATCTGAAGGGGGGTACAAAAAAAGCTGGGGAGGGACTTTTGAGGGTGTGAGGGAGTGAGATGACTGGGGGGAATGGAACAAAGCTGAAGGTGGGGAGATTGAGGCTGGAGGTGAGGAGGAAGTTGTTGAGCATGAGAGTGGTGAGAGGCTGGAATGGGTTGCCCCTGCAGGGGAGGTGTTTGGGGCCAGATCCCTGGAGGTGTTTGGGGCCAGGCTGGCAGAGGCTGTGGGCAGCCTGCTCTAGGGTAGGGTGTCCCTGGGCATGGCAGGGGGGTTGGGACTGGCTGATCCTTGTGGTGCCTTCCAATCCTGACTGATGCGGTGGGCACAGGAGCAGAAACCTAAGCAGTCAATGAAATGTACTGCATGAGCTGCTGCCTCACACTAACCACTGCCTGGGTTTCAGGTATCAACCTGCAGAGCCACACAGCACCTCCAGCTCCTCCTTTGCAGAAAAGCCCTCTGAAGAGAACACAGCAGCACCAAGAGGCTCACAGGGCTGAGCTGGAAGCTGCTGCAGTGTGCGGGTCTGAACCAACTGCGAGGGTTTTAATGAGAAATTAGACTATAGGCTGAGAAAGGAAAACATTGATGGTGATGCTTCACTCATAGCTTATTGAAAAAAAAAATATAAAAGTTAGAACAAACAAAAAAAATACAAAATTTATAAGAGTTAGAACAAACAGAAGTTAGAGCAAAAAAAACCTATAAAATTTATAAACTTTATTGAAGTATAGAACAAACAAAAGTTAGAACAAAAAATACTATAAAATTTATGAAATTTATAAAAGTTAGAAGAAACAAAATATTTATAAAAGTTAGAGCAAGCAAAAGTTAGAAGAAACAAAAAAAAAAATTATAAAATTTATAAAAGGTAGAACAAATAAAGATAAGTCAGACTGCTTTGAACTGTCCTGGCTGATGCATGTCACAGAATCCTAGAATCAGTCAGGGTTGGAAGGCACCACAAGGATCAGCCAGTTCCAACCCCCCTGCCATGCCCAGGGACACCCTACCCTAGAGCAGGCTGCCCACAGCCTCTGCCAGCCTGGCCAAAAACACCTCCAGGGATCTGGCCCCAAACACCTCCCTGCAGGGGCAACCCATTCCAGCCTCTCACCACTCTCATGCTCAGCAACTTCCTCCTCACCTCCAGCCTCAATCTCCCCACCTCCAGCTTTGCTCCATTCCCCCCAGTCCTGTCACTCCCTGATAGCCTCAAAAGTCCCTCCCTAGCTTTTTTGTAGCCCCCTTCAGATCCTGGAAGGCCACCAGAAGGTCCCCTGGGAGCCTCTTCTCTCATGTTCCTGGTGACGACGACACAGGTGAGCAGCAGAATATTTTCTTCTTCCTCTTCATTAGACTTTTGAGTCTGGTGCTGCCATTGATCAGCTCACCAATCTCCAAGTGACTTCAACACGAGTTCATCTAGAGCTCAGTGGAAAAGTGGGATTTATTAACACACTGCCAGGGCTCACAGCCTGCTGCTGCTGCTGCTTTATTGATCAGCTGGTGTCTGCCCGGGGAGATTATGGACAGAACCAAGCCAGGGCCATCAGCCTGGCTGCTGGCTTGACAAATTTCATATTGCTTCCTCTTTTCCTTATGGGGCACGTGGGGACACGGAGCTACCAGCCACACAGGAGGGAAATCATCTCTAAGAGCTAAATATAAAATGAACTTGGGGAGGAAAAACAAAAAACAACTAAGTGGCATTTGCCATAGGAAAGAAAAAGATTGTATCTGGGACTTATCAAATGTGCTTTCAAGGTATGAAGTCCTCACAATCAAACTTCTTGGGCTTGAGAGGGGTTTTTTTTTTCTCACATAGCTTTAACCTTTCCAGCCAATCTAGTTCTATAAATTATACAGATTTATATATTTTTTTCTGTTATGCTCCCAGCATAAGAGGGACATGGAGCTGCTGGAGAGGGTTCAGAGGAAGCACACAAAGATGCTCAGAGGGCTGGAGCAGCTCCCCTGTGGGGGCAGGCTGGGAGAGTTGGGGCTGCTCAGCTTGGAGAAGTGTCCAGAGGAGGCACACAAAGGTGCTCAGAGGGCTGGAGCAGCTCCCCTGTGGGGGCAGGCTGGGAGAGTTGGGGCTGCTCAGCTTGGAGAAGTGTCCAGAGGAGGCACACAAAGGTGCTCAGAGAGCTGGAGCAGCTTTCCTATGGGGGCAGGCTGGGAGAGTTGGGCCTGCTCAGCTTGGAGAAGGCTCCAAGGGATCCTCAGAGCAGCCTTCCAAGTACCTGAAGTGGCTACAGGAGAGCTGGAGAGGGATTTTGGAGGAGGGTTGGGAGTGACAGGATGAGGGGAAATGGATTGAAGCTTGAGGAGAGCAGATTTAGAGTAGGTCTCAGCTGTGCTTTCAGGGTATGACATCTTCACAACACAACTGCTTGGATTTGGTAGGGTTTTTTTCTCACTCAGCTTTCACCTTTCCAGCCAATCTAATGCTATATTCGTTTCCTGCTCTTTATTTTTCCTGACAAAAAGTCCCCTCTGACAACTGGCCCAGGGTCTACCTACCCCTTCTAGGATGTAGAAACTGAGTTTGCTTTCCCTTTCAGTGCGCCTGGGCCCCAGGCTTCAGGTGGACTCCAATCAAATGCACATTGCCCTTTGCTTGATCTGAGCAATCAGCTCAGAAGATTTCTCATTATGGCTTTTGTAAGAAGAAATAATAGCCTGTCTTCCAGCCTGCAAACACAATTTGAATGAACAAAATTAATGCCTGTTTCTTTTAATTTTTTTTTTTTTTCTCTCCCCCCCTCCTTCCCCTCTCCTTGCTCCTACTGCTGTGGTAGGTTACGCAGGAGCTGTAATTACAAAAAATGTCAAAGTTGCTGTTGAAAGAGTTAATCCACCAGGAAAAGAAAAAAAATTCCCAGTAGGGAAGGAAACAAATAATAACCTGTGGTATTCAGATGAACTGTTTACTCTCGTGTGATCAAAATGAGACTAAGCTGAGCTGCCGAAACAATAAAAGTAAATTGTTACTTGGGGTGTGCAAGGCTCAATTAAATAAATACCAGGCTGTAAACAACGAGCTGGGTTTTAATTAGGGGGAAAAAAAAAATAGCAACTGGAAAAGGAGTTGCCAACCTCGCAGAGTAACCTTCAAACACCTCTTAACGGCAGCCTGCATAACAAAGGGGCTGAGCTTTGAAGAACATAGAATCCTAGAATCAGTCAGGGTTGGAAGGGACCACAAGGATCAGCCAGCTCCAACTCCCCTGCCATGGACAGGGACACCCTCCCCTAGAGCAGGCTGCCCACAGCCTCATCCATAGAATCATAGAATCCTAGAATCAGTCAGGGTTGGAAGGGACCACAAGGATCAGCCAGTTCCAACCCCTCTGCCATGGACAGGGACACCCTACCCTAGAGCAGGCTGCCCACAGCCTCATCCATAGAATCATAGAATCATAGAATCAGTCAGGGTTGGAAGGGACCACAAGGATCAGCCAGCTCCAACCCCCCTGCCATGCCCAGGGACACCCTACCCTAGAGCAGGCTGCCCACAGCCTCATCCATAGAATCATAGAATCATAGAATCAGTCAGGGTTGGAAGGGACCACAAGGATCAGCCAGCTCCAACCCCCCTGCCATGCCCAGGGACACCCTACCCTAGAGCAGGCTGCCCACAGCCTCATCCATAGAATCATAGAATCATAGAATCANACATATATATATATATATATACACACATATTTGTCCTCCTGAGAAGTTTTGTAGGGACCTTTAAATTGGATGAGTGTGGGTATTGACGGTGCTTGGCCGGCCCCAGCTTTTCAATTACCTTTCAAGAAAGCCAAGCGTTTTGAGAACAATGGGATCAATTTGTTGCACTTGCTCTAACAAGAGGAAATAGCCAGCTAATTACCCAGCCAAACAAAGAGCAGTGCTAACTGGGGGGGGGGAACCCATCTTAACTGGCAGCCACCAGCATGAAAAATCAGGCCTCAGTTTTGTCTGGTGGCTGTGATGCAATGCAGCACAGGATTCCTCTATTACCCATCCTGGACTTTTTCTGGTGGCTGTGATGCAATGCAGCACAGGATTCCACTGTTACCCATCCTGCACTTTCTTCTGGAGGCTGTGATGCAATGCAGCACAGGATTCCACTGTTACCCATCCTGGATTTCTTCTGGTGGCTGTGATGCAATGCAGCACAGGATTCCTCTATTACCCATCCTGCACTTTCTTCTGGAGGCTGTGATGCAATGCAGCACAGGATTCCACTGTTACCCATCCTGGACTTTTTCTGGTGGCTGTGATGCAATGCAGCACAGGATTCCACTGTTACCCACTCCACATTTTTTTCTGCTGGCCATGACACAATGCACTGCAGGATTCCTCTATTACCCATTCTGCACTTCTTCTGGTGGCTATGATGCAATGCACTACAGGATTTCATTATTCCATTGCTCTGCTCTCCTCACACCCCACCTGCAGCACTGTCTGCAGCTCTGCAGCCCCCAGCACAAGCAGCACATGCAAGTGGTGGAGCCAGTGCAGAGGAGGCCACCAAGATGCAGCTGAGAGGGCTGCAGCAGCTTTACTATGAGGACAGGCTGAGAGAGAAGGCTGCCAGGAGACCTTGGAGTGGCCTTCCAGTATCTGAAGGGGGCTGCAGGAAGGCTGGGGAAGGACTATTGACAAGGTCTTGCAACGAGAGGATGAGGAGGAATGGGTTTGAAGTATCAGAGGGGAGATTGAAACTGGATGTGAGGAGGAAGTTGTTTGCAGTGAGGGTGGTGAGACACTGGCACAGGTTACCCAGGGAGGTTGTGGCTGCTCCCTCCCTGAAGGTGTTCAGGACCAGGCTGGCTAAGTCCTTGAGTGACCTGTTCTAGTGGGAGGGGTCCCTGCCTATGGCACAGCGGGGGTGGAAGTGGCTGAGCTTTGAGATCCCTTCCAACCTAAACCATTCTATGATTCTGTTACCCATTTTGCACTTTTTCTGGTGGCTATGATGCAATGCACTACAGGATCCTATTACCCATTCTGCATTTTTTGTGGTGGCCATGACACAGTGCACTACAGGATTCCATTATTTACCCATCCTGAACTTTTTCTGGTGGCTATGATGAAATCACAGAATGGTTTAGGTTGGAAGGGACCTCCAAGATGAGTGCAGTACAGGATTCCATTACCCCATTCTGCACTTTTTCTGGTGGCTGAATTCCTTGCTGACTGAACCAGATTCCAGGATGGCTTTTTGAAGGGAGCTAAAGCAGATTTTTACACAAACAAACTGAAGGTACAATCAGAGAACAGAATCACAGAAAATTGTTTCAGTTGGGAAAGACCTCTAAGACCACAGAGTCCAACTGTCAACATGACACCACCATGGCCTTTAAGTCATGTCCACAGCATCATGAATGCTTCCAGGGACAGTGACTCCACCACCCCCCTGGAAGCTGCACGCTCTCAGCCCTCATCAGCTTGTCCCAGCTCTGCAGCACACTGCAGCTGACTTATTGATCCCAGAGCACAGTCTGTGGCAGAAAAGCAGGAACTGCAAGGCACTTTGACCCAGCTGAAGGAGAATATGATGTCTTGTTCCTCTTTCAAGTGGCCCAGACAGCACACCCAGCAAGGTGCCCTTGGGGGCATCTACAGACTTGCAGAGGAGCAGCAGGAAGGGCAGCAGGAGCAGGAGCACATACATCACAGACGTCTCCACGGGGCTGGAGCCCTGCCTGACTGGCAGCAAGGGGACACTTAAAGCTCTAAGTGCTGCATTACTCACGGATGCCACCAGATCTCTGCTCCCCCACCCCCATCATTACTGTGAAAGGAGATGTCTGAGGACAGCTAAAGGGGAAAAAAAATCTTGCCAGTGTGTAACAAATGGGCAGAGCCTGGCACCTGGGGGGAGAGGCTGTGTGTGAGCTCTCTGCTGCCTGCTCTTGCTGCAACCCCAGCCATGCCTGGTGGTCTCTACACACACTGCTAGGCAGGTCTCTGGATGCTTCAGGTCCTGAGAAGGGCTGAAGCAGCAAAGCCTCCAGGACCTTCTGCTTCATCTGGGAGCTCTTCAGCAGGAGGTGGAATAGCAACCTCTACCCTGCTTCCAGCAGGCTGAAAAGCATCACCTTCACAAAAGAAAAAAACCCACAAAACCAAATCCAAACCCCACAAAAACAGGTACATGGCCAGCTCAAGCATCAGTGAGGCTGCCTTCCAAGTGCTGTCTCTCCAGCCTCCTCAGATATACTGCTCCACTACCCAGCAGCAAGGCAGCACCTTCTCAGGGGAGGCAAAATTCTTGGCCTGAAAATGAAGAGCTAAGCTAGGAAAGAAATAGCAATGGCATTTCTAGGGGCTGACATTTCTGCACAACCTGGCAAGCTATTAATTTGCTAATTACTCACCTAACACTATTTCATTCCATACTCCAAGCACCAATTTAAACAAACCCAAGGCTCACAGGCTCACAGGAAGGGACCCAAAATGCTCATCCAATCCAACTCCCCTGCCACAGCAGGAGCAGACAATCTAGCTCAGGGCACACAGCAACACATCCAGACAGAGTCTGCAAAGGCTGCAGAGAAGGAGACTCCACAACCTCTCTGGGCAGCCTGTGCCACTGCTCTGGGACCCACACAGGCAAGAAGTTGCCTCTTGTGTTGAGCTGCAACCTCCTGTGCTGCAGCTTCCATCCATTGCTCCTTGGCCTGTGGCAGGGAGCAGTGAGCAGAGCCTGTCCCCCCCTCTCCTCACCCCCAGCCCTCAGATACTTCTAAACACTGATTCAATCCCCTCTCAGTCTTTTCTTCTGCAGACTAAGCAGCCCCAGGTCCCTCAGCCTCTCCTCCCCAGGCAGTGCTGCAGTCCCCTCAGCATCCTCACAGCCCTCCCCTGGACCCTCTCCAGCAGTTCCTGTCCCTCTGCACCTGGGGAGCCCCAAACTGAAGGCAGTGCTCAAGATGAGGTCTGAGCAGTGCAGAGCAGAGGCAAAGGAGAACCTCCCTGGATCTGCTGGACACACTCTGCCTAATTCACGCCAGGACCCCATTGGCCCTCTCTTTAGCCCCCAGGGCAGCTATCTTTAGACCCAGGGCAGATTGCTGCCCCATGGATAACTTCTTGTCTACCAGCACTCCTAGGTCCTTCTCCACATTTCCACCTGCTATACACAGCCTTCAGTTCCCCATGCCCAGCAGCTTCCAGGTTCCCAGAAGAAAGAGTGTCAGTGCTGTGCTGTGCACTCCAAGCTCAAGCCAAGCTAAGGCATAAGAAAAGAAAAATCCATCTCTGAAGGCTTCAGTTGGTTTAGGTATTTTTTATCAGCATGATGCAAAGCCCTCAGCAGGGCCAAATTCAGAGGTGGCACTGGGGCTATTTCCTTCTCTCCTTGCTCCCAGTTTCTCAGTATTCATTTGAATAATTGTCTGTAAAAAAAAAATAAAAAGGAATGGAGAAAACAGTAAGGGGGAAATTGGGCATCTCCAAGTCACCTGGCAGCACTCACAACACTGCACAGCCTCTAGACATCAGCTCTTCTTCAGGCCTCTAATGGTACTATCAGAAGAAGGAAATCTATCTTTGGATGATTTAGAGCCCTTTAATTATTACTTTCTTTATTTCCATCTGTCTCTTGAGGAAAGCTGCTCCACCAGCAGCCACCTCCCAAGCCTCAGGAAGCCCTGGCCCAGCCTTGGGCTCCTCCAAGCCTCCTGCAAATGGACACAGAAGCATCCCTGTGCTGACATGCAAGCAGAAGGCAATCAGTTGTATTGAAATGGAGGTTTAAAGGGCCAGATTTAACCAATATCCCAAGCTCTGCTCCTTGATGGAAAGCTCATCTAAGTGTATGTAGGTGAATCCAGCATAAGAGGGACGTGGAGCTGCTGGGGTGGGTCCAGAGAAGGCCACAAAGGTGACCAAAGGGTTGAAGAACCTCCCCTATGGGGACATGCTGAGATACTTGGGACTCTTCAGCCTGGGGAAGAGATGACTTTGGGGAGACATCCAGAGATGACTTGGGGAGATGACTTTGGGCACAGCCTTCCAGTACGTGAAAGGGGGATAAAAGAAAGCTGGGAAGGGACTTCTAACAAGGATTTGTAGTGATAGGACAAAGGGGAATGAATTGAAGCTTGAGGAGGGCAGATTGAGACTGGAGATTAGGAAGAAATTCTTGACACTGAGGGTGATGAGACACTGGAACAGTCTGCCCAGGGAGGTTGTGGATGTCCCCTCACAGACTCTGAGCAACCTGGGCTGGGGGGAGGTGTCCCTGCCCATGGCAGGGGGTTGGAACTGGGCGACCTTGAAGGTCCCTTCCAAGCCAGCCCACTCTGTGACTCTCTGACTATGCCCACACATACTCTACTTACACAGTGTCTGCACAAAGAACTTCCAGAAGCTTTCTTGTCCATGGCCAGCCTCACTGCCCACAGCTACCTTGAGCAGACATGACTGGGTATGTCAGAGAGCAGGATGAGAACTCCACTGCTCAAGCTATACAATCATAGAATCACAGAATGGTTTAGGTTGGAGGGGACCTCAAAGCTCAGCCAGTTCCAACCTCCTGCCACAGGCAGGGACACCTCCCACTAGAACAGGTCACTCAAGGCCTCATCCAACCTGGCCTGGAACCCTCCCAGGGAGGAAGCAGCCACAACCTCCCTGGGCAACCTGTGCCAGTGTCTCACCACCCTCACTGCAAACAACTTCCTTCTCACATCCTGTTTCCATCTCCCCTATGCCAGTTCAAACCCATTCCCTCTCATCCTGTCGTTACAAGCCCTTGTCAATAGTCCCTCCCCAGCCCTCCTGGAGCCCTTTTCAGATCTTGCAAGGCCACTCCAAGGTCTCCTGGCAGCCTTCTCTTCTGCAGGCTGCAGAGCCCCAACTCTCTCAGCCTGTCCTCAGAGCAGAGCTGCTGCAGCCCTCTCAGCTGCATCTTGGTGGCCTCCTCTGGGCTCTCTCCAGCAGTTCCACACCCTTCTTGTTTTGAGGGCTCCAGAACTGCACACAGTACTCCAGGTAGGGACTAAGGAGAGCAGAGTAAAGGGGGAGAATCACCTCTCTATATCCAGCTGGGCTAGGATGCCTCCACTGCTCCAAGTTCTAGTCCAGACACAGTTCTGTCACAAGCTACCAGAACCCTGAGAAGCAGCAAACTGCTGCCTAATGACTTTCCCTTGAATTCTTTGCTGCAGCCAGGCAGAAGCTCACAGAACAACGTCAGCCAAAACCTCCCTGTTCAGAGCCCTGTTCAGAGCCCTGTTCAGGCTGAGAGGCACAGGATGGGCAAGCCTTGCTGATGGAGATGAGAAGGGAAGCAGGTGAGCTGCACGTCAAAGGCATCTAAAGAGGCTGGCAGAGAAAACCAGAGAGCCTAAGCCCTGCAAAATGACTGCGTGCAGCACAGGCTGGGAGCTCGTAGGTGCCACAGCAAGGCTGAGTGGGTATGGAGAGCCAGGAGAGATGACAGTGTGGGTCTGGGAGAGCACCAGCACACATCCATGGCAAACCACTGAAAGCTCCCAAGGCTGCCAGGGAAAATTGACTTTCCTCCTCAGTTTCTGGGCAGATCTGGCAGTGACATCTTATTACTGCAAAGGGAACACAGCAGCCCTGAGCACACAGCTAGGTCTAAGAGAACAGCAAACACCAATTAATTGCCATTTGGAGAGTGTACTGAGTGTCTAACAGCTCTGCAGGTGGGATCTGGGGAGCGCTCCCTCAGCTTCGACACCTCTGCTGCCCTCAGCTCCCTTCCCAGCCCCCCGAGAGCTGTGGTTTCAGCCACGCACAGTGCCCGATGCACCCAGCAAGCTAAGGTGGGGACTGCAGCAGCTCTGTTTTCCTCGTCACTGCCAGCTGTGCTCCTGCTCCCCGAGCACAACGAGAGGATGCAGGTGATCTTTTCCCTTTGAAGGTCTCCAGGCATGTATATTTTTATTCAATTTCTCTGAAAGGTCAGAAGCACTCAGATCAGTTATCAATGAGACTTCCTCACCTATGTATCACTTTTATACCCTGGCATCGGTTTTCCCGGTTCAACAGTCAGCTCCTAATAAAAGAGGATGACATGTATTAGAAGCAAAGAAAAATAGCTGTAATAATAGCACTCCAGTCCTACTTACTTGTCTCTTAACCTCCTTCTTTCAAAGGCTCCCACGCTGCAGTGCTCACAAGAAAGTTACCATTGAATTATCTACCGGAAATCCATTGGCATCTATTGCTGCTCTGGAGCTGCAGAGTGCAGGCCAACAATAACAGACAACTCTGCCCCTCCTCTCTCCCTAAGTACGGGGCTACAAACAAAGCCACTTGGAGAGGCATTTTTAAGCTGAGCTGGCAGCTTCAGAGAGGCCCTTGGCTGTGGCTGGCTGCTGCCTCCCCAGGGGCATGCTACCTGCTGCCCCACTGCTGCCCCAGGAGCACTCTGCCTGCTGCCCCACTGCTGCCCCAGAAGCACTCTGCCTGCTGCCCCACTGCTGCCCCAGAAGCACTCTGCCTGCTGCCCCACTGCTGCCCCAGGAGCACTGCACTGCTGCCCCAGCTGCCTGCTCCCCCAGGAGCACTCCACTGCTGTCTCGCTGCCCCCCTGTTCCCCACTGCTATTGTTCTGGGGAAGCAGTTCTAGGAAATGCTCACCGAGGATGAAAAGCAAATAAAGAAAATCCCAGCAGGAAAGGCAAAACCATCAGTAGCTCTTTCTCCAGCAGCCCATCGCTATTTATACAGGTGACTGTGAACATTCACACCTCGGAAAAGCTGTGTTTTGGTGCCTCCTCCAGCAGCAATTGTCTCCCTAATGGACAGCAGGGGAAATCTGCTGTTCCCCCAAGATGCTCCCATCATTAACAGCAACAGTCTGGAATGAAAAGGATGCAGCTTCAGTTCCCTGACAGCTTTCCCAAGATGAGATTTTCCAGAAATCTCCCAGGCACCTCTGGGTTTCAGTAGAAGGATCTAGGTGGCTTTTAATGCCACAATTAAAGTTGCTGTGCTTTTCCTCACTTCACAGAGGAATTACCAAGACTGGTACATTAAAGAAGGGAGGACTCATCAGGGAGCTGGCAGCACAAGGCTTTGGTACCTGAATTGGATGGAAATTGGGAGTGGGTGAACAAAGCCTCAGGCCTAAAGCTGAACTGGTCCCACAAAGGATTCACCCAGGAGGGCAGAGGAAGGGCCCTGGTCTGCTCCCTTTGCAAGGTGTTACAGCTACCTAATTGCTGAGTTCTGCCTCTGTCCCCCAGAGCCCCTTGGAAGGACACAGAGCAGTGCCCAGCAGAGCTGGATCTCTCTCTGCATGGCATGGTGGCAGAGCTCCCCTCATTCCTGCTGCCTCCACAGCTCAGCAGGGACAGAAACACTCACCCAGTGTCTGCCAAGTTCACATATATGTGTTTTAAAAAGCCTCTCTCATGCTGACCTTGCAGCCTGGGCCCTCACACTGCAGGCTCTGCCTTCTCATTTCTAAGATTAAGCAGTTAAACAGCCTTGGCCTGAGTCTTCTCAATCAGCCTAACACCACTTTTACAGTGCCCTGAGCTGAAAGGTTTAGTGTTAAGGACAATCACCCTCTTGCTTTATTAACAACCAATGCTGAGCCAGTGGATTTAATAGGAAAAGTCACAGTGGGCTTTAAGAGAGAGCAAGCTCACGTTTAGACTCCTGTTGAGATGGAAACACTCAGAAATTAAGAAATGAAGAAGAGTGTGTGCTGCAGTGTGCCCTCTGCCTCTGCTCTGCCCTACTGAGACCTCACCTGACTACTGCATCCAGTTCTGGGCTGCCCAGTTCAGGAGGGACAGGGATCTATTGGAGAGAGTCCAAGGGAGGGCTTCAAGGATGAGGAAAGGCTGAGAGCCCTGGGGCTGGTTAGTCTGCAGAGGAGAAGGCTGAGAGGAGATCTAAGTAATGTATATCAATATCTGAGGGCTGGGGGTCAGGAAAGGACAGGGAGAGGCTCTGCTCACTTGTGTCCTGGGATAGGACAAGGGCAATGGAAGGAAACTACAGCACAGGAAGTTACACCTCAACATGATGAAGAGCTTCTTTACTCTAAAGGTCCCAGAGCACTGGCACAGGCTGGCCAGAGAGGTTGTGGAGTCTCTTTTTCTGAAGACTTTCAAGCCTGATCTGGATGTGTTCTTGTGCAACCTGTGCTGGATTCTCTGGTCCTGCTCTGGCAAGGGAGGTGGAGTCAAAGATCTCCAGAAGTCCCTTCCAACCCCTACCATCCTGTGATCCTGTGAAACACCTATTAAGAAGTGCCCCAAGCATTGAAGTTGTTTGTATTCCTTTGTATTCCTAATGAAGACACTGCCACGAGTCAGACTTTGGAGCCTGTCTCCGTGTTGGGAGTGTCAGTGCAAAGAAGAAATAAGAAATAAGATGGATTGGAGTCATTTTGGCACTCCAACAGCTCGTACACTGCATGCCCTTGCCACTGCTCCCCTGTGTAGCTGCCAGGAATAGCTGCAAGGGCTGGAGCAGCACTAACTTCTGGAAGGGACTGCATCTGCTGCAGAAGCAGCACAATAAGTAGACCATTTCCAACGACTCCCAAGTGCTCGTCCTCATCAGCTCTTAGTGAAAGCATGACCTGTGCTGCTGCCCTACATGCTGAGAGCAGCCAAACCACATCCCCAGGATTAAACCTCCACAGGAAGAAGAATTACCTGAGCAACACAAACATTGCTCTGCAGAACTGCAGTCAAAGTGGGAAGAGAGATTTGAACAGAAGTGAGAAGAGAGAGATTTCTTTTTCTGACAGCACAAAGTGCATGTAAGAGGAAATCAGCTCACACCTACTTGATGGACTTTTCAAACAGAAAATAATGTGCTTTGCTTTAGAGCAGCCCTGAGGAGAGGAACTTGGGGGTGCTGGGGGAGGAGAAGCTGAAGCTGAGGCAGCAGTGTGCACTTGCAGGGCAGAAAGGCAAGCAGAGGCTGGGCTGCAGCAGGAGCAGTGTGGGCAGCAGGGCCAGGGAGGTGATTCTGCCCCTCTGCTGTGCTCTGCTGAGAGCCCACCTGGAGTAGTGCATCCAGTGCTGGAGCCCCTGGGGCAAGACGGATGTGGAGATGCTGGAGGTGTGCAGAGAAGGGCCCCGAGGATGCTCAGAGGGCTGCAGCAGCTCTGCTGTGAGCACAGCCTGAAAGAGTTGGGGCTGTGCAGGCTGCAGAAGAGGAGGCTCTCAAAGGAACTTCTCGTGGCCTTCCAGCATCTGAAGGAGGCCTACAGAAAAGCTGGGGAGGGAAATTTTAGGCTATCAAGAAGTGAGAGGACTGTGAGGAATGGAGCAAAGCTGGAGGTGGGGAGAGTCAGACTGGACGTGAGGAGGAAGTTGTTGAGCATGAGAGTGGTGAGAGGCTGGAATGGGTTGCCCCTGCAGGGAGGTGTTTGGGGCCAGCTCCCTGGAGGTGTTTTTGGCCAGGCTGGCAGAGGCTGTGGGCAGCCTGCTCTAGGGTAGGGTGTCCCTGGGCATGGCAGGGGGGTTGGGACTGGCTGATCCTTGTGGTCCCTTCCAGCCCTGACTGATTCTAGGATTCTAAAACAGAGCACTTTGTGCAGCATGCAGCAGGATATTAAACAGCAAATGTCTCAGTTCTGCTCTTAAATCAAACTCACAACATTTTTATATTGTCTGGGTTTTGGGATTGGGTTTTCTTTTTGTTTGTTTTTAACCTGAGAGACAGCACTTTATAAACAAGGTCCTGCAGAATCAAGGGATTAGAGGGCCTGATGCTGAAAAAAAAAACCCAACAAAAAAAAAGCAGTGTAATCTCTAAGGCTTTGCTTAGAGGAAGGAAAGTGACAGCAGTCACCAATTCCTGTGATGGAAGATGCAGGATGAAGCCAGAATGCAGCCTTGCCTATGCCCCTCCATACATCCTCTGAGTTGCAGCTAAAGAAACTCACCCTGCGGCCCGGAACGACCTCCAGCTTGGACACCTGCTGGGAAACTTTGTTCTCTGGTAAATGACAGGTATTGCTGCTTTTTACACAGACAAATCAATGTGTCAGGCATCAAGGGCTTCACAAACAACACTTTGAACCCGCCAAGAGATTGAGTTCACTAAAGGGGATATGACAAATGTCATCATTGACTGGAACAATTACTGGGTTTCCTCATATCTTTATAAGAACTGCCATCCATCTCACACCTAGGAGAAGAAATACTTTTTGCCAGCTAGGTGAGCAAAGCAAGGAGAGGATTTAAACAACCCCAGGCAGGGCTACAGGCTGGGAACAGAGTGGCTGAGAGCAGGCAGGCAGAGAGGGACCTGGGGGTGCTGGGAGAGAGGAGCTGAACAGGAGCCAGCAGTGTGCCCAGGTGGGCAGCAGAGCCAATGGCATCCTGGGCTGGAGCAGGAGCAGTGTGGGCAGCAGGAGCAGGGAGGTTCTCCTGCCCCTGTGCTCAGCACTGCTCAGCACACACCTTGAGTTCTGTGTCCAGTTCTGGACCCCTCAATTCAAGAGAGATGTTGAGGTGCTGGAAGGTGCCCAGAGAAGGGCACTAAGGCTGGGGAGGGGCCTGGAGCACAGCCCCAAGAGGAGAGGCTGAGGGAGCTGGGGGTGTGCAGCCTGCAGAAGAGGAGGCTCAGGGCAGAGCTCATTGCTCTCTGCAGCTGTCTGAAGGGAGGTTGTGGCCAGCTGGGGTTGGGCTCTGCTGCCAGGCACCCAGGGNTGGCTAGGGCTGGGTGCTAGGTTGGACTGGATGAGCTTGGAGCTCTCTTCCAGCCTGGCTGAGTCTGTGATTCTCTGGAATATTCACTTGGTCTCACTACTGGGATCACTGCAGGAATTTTGCATGTGGTGAGCATCAGGATGCTCTCGCCTAGCGTGTGCTTATTGCTAGCTCTTTTTGTTCATTTCTATAAAACTCAAATATTGTTTAACTGCCCAGGGGAGTTATGAACTGTCCCTGTTATTGATAACAACAGGAAATGAGATCTGTGCCCGTTCCCCTTGCTCAGCACTGACGTGGTAATATCACAAAGCAACTGGCAAATGCAGAGCCTGCATCTCCAAGTGCAAGGCAAGAACCAGCCTCAGCACTGTGCCAGCCCAGCCCTGTGACTCCAGGAGCTTCAAGTGAGGCAAGTGAGCTGTGGACAGATTCCTGCAGCAGCTCCTTCTCCACTTTCCAGTTCACCAAAGAACTTTGTCCACAGCAACTTGTCTGACTTGAGCAAAATGTTTTGGTGTCTGCTGATCTGTGGGCCAGGTGCAGCACTACATTGTAAAGACTGAAGCCTTCTCCTTCATCAGAAGATGTGATGCTACATCCTACCTCCTGGGGCCACATTCCTGGAGGTGTTTGCAGCCAGGCTGGCAGAGGCTGTGGGCAGCCTGATCTAGGGTAGGGTGTCCCTGCCTATGGAAAGGGTGTTGGAACTGGATGATATTTGTGGTCCCTTCCAACCCTAACTGATTCTATGATTCTATGATTCTACACTGCATGGGCCACAGCCAAGGACCACTGTGTCAGAAAAAGTTAGACTTTGCAGCAGCACATCTACATTTGAATTTATAGAACCATAGAATGGTTTAGGTTGAAAGAGAACTCAAAGCTCAGCCAGTTCCAGCCCCCCTGTGCCATAGGCAGGGACACCTCCCACTAGAACAGGTCTCTCAAGGACTCATCCAGCCTGGCCTTGAACACCTCCAGAGAGGGAGCAGCCACAACCTCCCTGGGCAACCTGTGCCAGTGTCTCAGCACTGATAGTAAATCATTAGATAGTAAATCATCCTCCTGTTGTGGAAATCTGCAGCAAATTTACCTTCAAATATACTCTTATTTAGCATTTTTTAAGGACTTGTGAGTCTTTCCTAGCAGAAGTGCAGTAGCAGCATCCTTTTTGGAGGAAAGCATTGGCTTCTCCTACCTGGGCATGCCAAGGTGACAGGACAGACTTGTCCTCCCAACAGCCACCAGCATGACAGATCTTCAGCACATCCCTGGTGTGATTCCCCAGGCACCTGGCAACACCTTCTCGGCTGCTGGAGAGCACTTCAGACCCATCCAGAACTCCAGAGGGTACACATCAAAGGGCAGGAAACACAAGGAAAGGACTGTGGGGAAGACAGGTATGGTTTTGAAGAGAAGGAAGCACAGAAGAACAGAAAAGATCCCTGCAGAGTTATCAGGTGGCACAACTCACCCACACAAAGAGCAGAAACCAGTGGCTGCTGCCCAGGGCTAAACACTCCACTCACACAGAAGCTGCAGAAACCAAAGAACTGAAGTAACTCTGTTAAGATGGTCCTGGGCTACTGCAAACAGCAGACAAACAGCCCCTAGGGGATGCAGAAAGAAGCTTCACAAGAGTTTCACAAGCTTAAGTCAGTGTCTAATGTAGAATCACAGAATGGTTTAGGTTGGAAGGGAGCTCAAAGCTCAGCCAGTTCCAACCCCCTTGTGCCACAGGCAGGGACACCTCCCACTAGAACAAGTCACTCAAGGCTTCATGTGTAGTCCTTTTAAGTCCTTCATGCTTGTGCAGCAAATGGCCTCGCCCTCAAATGCTTCAGAGAAGAGCACTTTCCATCGGGTCACATACACAAGATTTCTACCAGGCCATGCAGTCAGAGTGACTGAGCTGTCCTCTTCTGGCAGGAACAATCTGTGGCAACCCAAGACCAAAAGGCTACAGACCAAGCAGAGCCCCAGACCTTCCCTAACCTGCTACCCCTTTCCCTCATTATTTCCTCAGCTCCTTTGTCTCCTGACCCTCCTTTGAGGTGGGAGCCCAGCATGAGAAGGTGACGCTTTGCTCCCACACCTTACCACAAGCAATGACATTTATCCCAAATCCTGCCAGCAGACTCTCTAGCCTGCAGCTCCCATTTGAGTTCTGAACCCCACCACCTGAATGCCTCCGCAAGGAAGCCACAAGAGCAACACAGGTCCAGGTGTGCACAGAGGCATCAGCCCTGCAGAGCACAAAAAGAAGCATTTTGCTCCGAGTAGCATTCGAAGAAAAACAAGCTTGGAGAGCTGTGCTGCTGTCAGCTCTGTGAACATAGCTTTTACCCTTTGTGTAAGTGCAGGAACTTCTGCAGCTGAAAAAAACGTATCAAGAAATGAGGATAGAGTGGAACAAGCACTACAGCCTGAAGATGTTCTCAAGTGCTGCCTGCTTCCTCAGCACTGCCACTCCAGCGGGCACGCGTGGGCACGGAGCTGGGCAGCTTTGAATTAGCAGGGCCCTTGCATCACAACCACTAGCATCATCTCCAAGGAATTGCTGACAACGACCTAAGAGAGCCTAAGTGCAGCCATCTCAGCCTCTTGCACACCACTCAGCGCCCACAGCCCGACCGGGAGAGCCGCAGGTGTGGTGAGTGCCGGCACCCCCGACGGCAGGGCTGCAGCACGTCCTCCTGCAGCATCCCTGACAGCCTCTGCCTCACATGAGCAGCTTTTGTGGCCGAGCTGCTGTGTCCTCTGACAACTTCAGCACCACGAGGCCCTCGGAGGACGACGTGCTGGGACTTAATAGCTTGTTGTTCTACAAACTGTTCGGCTACGTCGTTGGCGTGAAGGAGAAGCATTGGTGCTGCTTCTATCTCTACTTCAGCTCTTGGAAAATACAATCTTGCCTCTTTTCTTCCCCCCTTCAAGCCCCCTCAAAGAGCCCTCAGTTTTTTTTCATTTTCCCATCAAACCCACAAACGTGCACGGCGACTCATGCATAAAAGATCAGTAGCAAAGTGGTGCAGTGCTTGGGTAGGTGCACTCGATGAGCGAGGCTGGAGAGTTCCAATTTGTAAAGTTATTATTCCATGGGCACAGTTTTGCCATGCAGCAACCGTAAAATTCGGAGATGTTTATTCAGACGAGGCCTGATACTGATCTCCATCATTTCCACTCGGGCAGAGGGTTTGGAGGACCTGGCCAGCCATCTCCTCCCAATTACAGCGCCACAGCTCCACCTGTAACAAAGCCAACCCCTCCCAGCTCCGCAACAGCACAGCAGCTGAATCTTCCCCATTCAGCCTGGGAAGAATGGATCCAGCCTATGCACTGTTAATAAGGCAATTATCAAGCAAGTGGCACAGTTGTTGTTGTTGGATTGTTTTTTTTTTCTTTTTTTAATTTTCCCCTCTGATTTCCTAATTAACACGACTATCAACTGCTTATTAATAACGCAGTTTCCTGTGCTTTGACTTGCACCATATTGTAAACAAATTTCAGATGCCATTTCCTGCTCCATCACTTACATCACACTCTTAATCCACGCTCGTGTTTGGTTTTCCCTATTTGTTAGTGCATGGCATCAGGATGGGGGAAAAAAAAAAGCAATATGAGGAAACAAAGCCCACCCAAAGCAGACTGGTGGATTATTTCCTATTAAATTATGCAGCCAGGGANACTCTCTTATTTGCCTGTCTCCAACAGATGCTACTGACAGTTTACTAAATGGCACACGGCTTAATGCCTTTAGGAGAGGGAAAAGAAACACATTTATTTTCAAACAAATTAGATCATGCACGAATCTACGTTGATTGCAGCATTTGAATGGAATTAAAAAAAAAAAAAAAAACAAAAAACAAAAAAACAACAA
>VWZI01022983.1:42708-59181 GCA_013396835.1 Psilopogon haemacephalus
ACAACAAAAAACAAACAAACAAACAAACAAAAAAAGGCTTTGGTCCAGTAAATGAGTGTGAAAACAGGAGTCCTGCTCTTCCAACACAGCACATTCCTCTGCCTGGCTGTTTCTGATGAATGCCATCCTGTGGCTGATTTTTCCAAAGGCAGCAATTTAAATACCCACCCCTTGGAAGTGACACCTCTTGGGTGGTGCAGCTGCCTGCCTGCCACCAAGCTCGACGTGACTTTGACACGGAGGGTGTGATCATAAGTGGGGCTTTTAAGGCAGAACAACACACCTCTGCACGTCCCTCTCTGGCTGGCTGTTTAATGGGAGCTGCTCTCGAAGGTTGTGTGAGCATTCAAAGGCAGGGGAAATCATCCCTCGTAGCGTGTAACCTGCACCAACCACCACAGGCCGACTAATGAGTCAGAGAGCGCTGAAACCCTCAGGTCCCATAAACATCCGCTAATGAGATGAAACAAGATCTAAAGTGCTCAAATGTTGATAAGTACAGAATGTAGCTCACGATGTACTCTTCACAAATTAGTGAAGGGTTGCTATGGCTCCTTAATGAAATGTTATTATGTTTTAAAACAGAATCCAGACATCTGGGGGGGGGGGCGGAGAGGGGGTTGGGAGGAAATGGGAGCGAGTGTTTGAACACCGTTGTCTAGGCTTCCTTTCATCAGCCAGCTGAATTTGCTTACTTGTCCTGAATCAGTGGATCCATTCCTTCAGCTGGTGCAGCGCCTTGCAATAAAGCCCAGCAGTGTGTGCTGCCTTCCGCTCCCTGGGAAGCAGCAATCGCTGGTATGGGAGAGGAGGCTGCTGCAGGACAGGCTGTAAAAGTCTCCTGTCCTCCCACGACCACAAAGAGCGGCCGAAGGATTCGGCAAAGGCGAAGGCGCTGAGATACTCAGCACATGCTCACGCTGAGCAGCCAGCCCCTAAACTACCCGAGAATCGCCTGCTTCCTGCTCAACTTGCATCTCAAAGATGTACTCTCAACTCCTTTACATCAGACCACACCAGTTTCGCTCCTTAACAACCCTGACGTCTACCTAATGACGACAGAGAGATAGATGGATGGATGGAGTGATGGATAGATGGATGGATAGATAGACAGATAGATGGATGGATGGATGGATGGATGGATGGATGGATGGATAGATAGATGGATAGATAGACAGATGGAGAGATAGATGGATGGATAGATAGAAGGCAGATAGTTAGATAGATGAATGGATGGATAGATATATAGATGGATAGACAGATAGATAGACACATGGATAGGTAGATACATAGACAGATAGATAGATGAATGGGTAGATAGATAGATGCATAGATAGACAGACACACAGATGGATAGATAGATGGATGGATAGATAGATAGACAGACAGACAGATGTATAGATGGATGGATAGATAGATAGACCAATGGATAGATAGATGGATAGATAGATAGATAGATAGATAGATAGATAGATAGATAGATAGATAGATAGATAGATAGATAGATGGGTGGATAGATGGAAAAACAGATGAATAGATGGATGGATGGATGGATGGATGGATGGACAGACTGCCATACATACATAGACACACAGAATGTGAATGGGAGACAAAGATGGGCCTGGCTCCAAGCACGCAAGCCCCAGGATTTCCCACCCCCTGGTAGTCAATGAGTTTTTAAGCAGTGCCCAGCACACACTGAGCCCTTTCCCTCCGCAGCTACAGATCAGTGGCTGCATCAAGAGCTTCATCAAGGACTAACCGGGGCCGCTCTGTCTCGGCAGGCAGCTCTGGAGCCGGTGGCCTGGTGAGGAGTGGGTTAAACTCAGAGCCAAGAGGCACTGGGAAGCACACTTCCTCCAGCCACTCTTGAAAACATTTCTTTAAATGCATCCTTTTAAACTTTCTTTTCAGGGGCTGAAGTGAGGGAGGAGCAGGCTGACAAAGATTAAATGAGCTGACATTCACTCTGCAGCACCCGGGGAAGCAGCAGCCTGCTGCTGGCACTGCATATCAACACCGGGCGTGGGCAGCCAGCACAGCCCCCGAGGGTGCCTTTGAGAACCGATTCCATCTTTCCTAACAAACAAGCACATAAATATATATATATATATATATATATATATATATCCAATTGAAACCCAATCCGACTCAAATCGGTTCCAACGAATCAATTTAATACTCCTGCCTGCCTCTTCTGACTCAATCTGTGGCAGCACCTGCAGCCCAAGCAGGGGGACCCCACATCTCTCTTCAATTGAGGGGCTCAGAACTGCACACAGAGGGAAAAAAAAACCAAACTATTTATCTTCCTTGAGTATCAAGGTCTCTTGAAGTAATTAACTGAGATGTAGAGGGTTTTGGTTTTTTTTTTTTATAGATCTGTGTTGGTTTGAGCTAATTGGAGACTTTGAGTGAGAAATTAGACTATTGGCTGAGAGAGAGTTAAACACAGTGTGGCATTTCACTGAGTTTCAATGAGAAGAAAAAAAAAAGTTGTTTTAAGAACTGTTCTCAAACCAACCAGATTAGCAGTTTGCTTCTGTCTGTGTCTGGCAGCGGCTGCTCTTCTGGCATGATCCCTTTTTGTCTCTCCTTGGTAGCTAATTCAGAGTAAAATTACTAAAATTACTAACTCCTTCCTGCCACTAATCTCTCTGACCGATCTTCAGCTTATCTGCAGCATCAACAGGTGGTGAGATAAGGCTGGGGAAGGGGGGAAAGGTGGTAGGGGGTGTTTGGTTACCCTCTCTTGGGGATTTTGGTCTCTGGGAGGGCTGTGGTGTCTGTATTGCCTTTTCATTGTATATATCTGTAAATATCTGTCATATCTTGTAAATATTTCCTTGTATATTGTGCATTGCTGTAAATATAAAGCTTCATTTATTAACTTCCAGTGTCCTGAGTTCTAGCAGGGGTTTATAAAAGGTGTGTGGGGGGGGCAGGTAACTGCCAAACCCATTACAAGATCTCAAGACTTCTGGTGAGGGTTGACCAAGGATCCCTGCACACCTATTTTGTACAAGCATGGCAATGGCAGATGACTTGAGCAGCAGGAACTGCACTAGATGATCAATTCCAAGATATTTCAACGGAGATAATGTTGGTTCCTGACCAGTGTAATCCTATTTGGCTCTGGCCAGCCTGATCTAGGGTAGGGTGTCCCTGTCCATGGCAAGGGGGTTGGAGCTAGATGATCCTTGTGGTCCCTTCTAACACTGACTGAATCAATGATTCTATGACTCAAGGTGTGGCCTGAGCAATGCTGAGCACAGGAGCAGAATAACCTCCCTGGTCCTGCTGGCCACATTGTTCCTGATCCAGGCCAGAATGCCACTGGCTAAGTGCCACATCCAGGCTTTGCTTACCTCCAGGGACAGGGACTCCAGCACCTCCCTGGGCAGCCCATTCCAATGCCAATCACTCTCTCTGCCAACAACTTCCTCCTAACATCCAGCCTGAACCTGCTCTGGCACAGCTGGAGGCTGTGTCCCCTCCTCCTGTTGCTGGGTGCCACCACTTTTCCATGGTCCCCGTTTCCCAAGCTAGGGAGAGGCTTAATATTTCACACTACCTTCTGCTGCCAGCTCTGACAACAGCTCTGCAAGGTGGGAGGGGAGGTTTTGGAAGTGCAGAGTAGAGCTGCATGGTTCAGCTGCCCAACAGCTACTTCCAGCCTACAAACGAGCAGCCAGGGCGCGAGCGTGCGGCTAATGACCAGCAGCCCAAATTGCAGGGCCAGGGTCAAATCCCTTCCAATCAATCACTCTTGGCTGCTGAGTCAATCCAATCGATCCCTCAGAGCACAGGCCCAGCCCACTCCTTATTAGAGGCACCCAGGTACTGCTCACATTAATTAATCAACTGCTGGAGCTGGATGCCAAACAAGCTGTGAGACCCCACGCTGAGTGATGCCTTCAGCTTTGGGCTCCCCAGGGTAAGAAAGACCTGCTGGAGAGAGCCCAGGGGAGGGCTGCAAGGGTGATGAGGGGACTGCAGCACTGCCTGGGGAGGAGAGGCTGAGGGACCTCGGGCTGCTTAGTCTGCAGAAGAGAAGACTGAGAGGGGATTGAATCAATGTTTGTAACTATCTGAGGGCTGGGGGTCAGGAGTGGGGGGACAGGCTCTGCTCACTGCTCCCTGGGATAGGGCAAGGAGCAATCATAGAATCAACCAGGTTAGAAGAGACCTGCAAGATCATCCAGTCCAACCTATCCTTCAACCCTAGCCAACCCACCAGACCTCAGCACTAAGTGCCCCATCCAGTCTTACATCAACAGATGGGAGTTGCAGCTTGGAGTGGCCTTCAAGGACCTGAAGAGGGCTCCAGGAGGGCTGGGGAGGGACTACTGACAAGGTCTTGTAATGAGAGGATGAGAAGGAATGGGTTTGAAGTGTCATAGGGGAGATTGAAAGTGGATGTTAGGAGGAAGTTGTTTGCAGTGAGGGTGGTGAGACACTGGCACAGGTTGCCCAGGGAGGCTGTGCATGACAGAATCACAGAATATGAACTTTACCTCATTTTGTGATTCTGTCATCCACAAGCTCCCTGGAGGTGTTCAAGGCCAGGTTGGATGAGGTCTTGAGCAACCTGTTCTAGTGGGAGGTGTCCCTGCCTATGGCACAGGGGGGTTGGAACTGGCTGAGCTTTGATGTCCCTTCCAACCAAACCATTCCGTGATTCTATGAAGATCACTCTGCTGAATGACGCTGGGTTGGAACTAGATGACCTTTAAAGGTCTCTTCCAATCCAAAAGCATTCTGTGATTTCAGATTCTGTGATCCTGCTCTGGCACAGGCGTTGGACTAGATGATCTTTCAAAGTCCCTTCCAGTCCTTAACATTCTGTGATAATTCTGTGATTCTTCCTTCCTTGGAAACTCAAATGTCACTTCACCATTTCAATGCAAATGTAAAACTGTAGAACATCTCATTCAACCTACTCAACAGGGCCTGGCTCTCAAGTCATGGCCAGGAGCCCACCACCCCCACAACCTGTGATAGAGCTCCAGTTGCAGACAAAGTAATACATCAGCATCCCCAGGGCAGTGCATCCAATTAGACTGGGACCTACACTTTGCTAGCTCAGCAGAGAATCATAGAATCACAGAATCATTTAGGCTGGAAGGGAGCTCAAAGGTCATCCAGTTCCAACCCCCCTGTGCCATAGGCAGGGACACCTCCCCCTAGAACAGATCACTTAAGGACTCTTCCAACCTGGTCCTGAACACCTCCAGGGAGGGAGCAGCCACAACCTTCCTGGGCAACCCGTGCCAGTGTCTCACCACCCTCACTGCAAACAACTTCCTCCTAACATCCAGTTTCTTTCTCCACTCTGCCACTTCAAATGCACTCCTCCTCATCCTCTAGTTACAAGACCTTGTCAACAGTCCCTCCCCAGCCCTCCTGTAGGCCCCTTCAGATCCTGCAAGGCCACTCCAAGGTCTCCTGGAATCCTTCTCTTCTCCAGGCTGCAGAGCCTCAACTCTCTCAGCCTGTCCTCACAGCAGAGCTGCTGCAGCCCTCTCAGCTGCATCTTGGTGGCCTCCTCTGCACTGGCTCCACCACTTGCATGTGCTGCTTGTGCTGGGGGCTGCAGAGCTGCAGACAGTGCTGCAGGTGGGGTGTGAGGAGAGCAGAGCCAAGGGGCACAATCCCCTCCCTTGCCCTGCTGCCCACAGCTGCTCTTGCTGCAGCCCAGCACACGGTTGGCATGAAAACAAGCACCTCAGTATGGACGGTAAGAAATCTCTGCCTCTCAAACTAATCACCCTGGTAAAAATAATAGATGGGGTTGAAATCAGCTTTACTCTTTCTTAATCATACTATTTCCTCCCTGTAATTAGAGCGTTCACACCCCAGAGTGCTGCGCACGCATCCGCGACGTTTGAGAAGCGTTAGGGAGAGAAGGAAAGCAAAGGAAGTTTGTGTGTGTGTGTGTGTGTGCATATATATACACAGGCCAATTATCTTTTAAGTCATTAAAACACTGATCTCAAGACCCAGGATGATACCACCGTTCCATAATCAATAGTCCCAGAGTAATTACTGCGCTATAAAAACCCAAACCCCCAACCCCCCCGCACATGAAATACTCCAAGTGACTGCAAAGCCATTCAGGTGATCTATGGTGTGACTCGTGCTCATTACCACCTAGGCTTGCCCATTTTTAATGCCAACACAGAGGTCTCAGGACAAGATTTCCAACCAATCTGGACTCCTTCCATTGGGCAAATACTGTGTCTAATGGAGCCTGAAATTAAAGCAGCTTCGTTGGTGAGTTGCTGCTCTGTGAAGGCCCAGCAGTGATGCTGCAGCTCTCCTGGGGCACAGGCTGCAGAGCAGGGTGTCCAAAAGGGAAAAAAAGCATGGGAGTGTCTCACAGATACAGCTGAAATGCTCTCTGAGGCTCCTTTCCACGAACTGCCCTTTAAAAATGGTCACAAGACAGTAGTACGGAGTGCTTTGAGTTTTGTTCTGTGGTTGTGATTTATCTATTTGACTGCTGGGAGAAATGGAAGTGATAAACAGCCACAAATAAATGGCAAAGCAGGAGATGCTGCCACCTCACTTGGAATCTGACAATACTGTCTTGGAAATCCTTGTCTCAGTAGATTAGGAGCTCATGTAACCTAATTAAAGAGACTTCTCCAAGTCTATTGAGTGATTCAGTCAGTCAAATAAAAGCACTCACAGATCTGGTTAAGTTTGTCTTTTTTCTTCTTAAGGGTACTTGATCTTTTCCTGCATCTCAGAATCTCTTTGGACAATCTAATTGCTCACAGAATTGCAGAATGGGCTGGGTTGGAAGGGAGCTCCAAAGGTCACCCAGCCCAACCCCCTCTGCAGTCAGCAGGAGCATCCTCAACTACAGGCTTTTCTTTAGAAACCAGAAGCCTCCAGGATGAAAACTATTCCAAATTTCCAGCTTTCTCTTGGTGGGAAAGTTGGGGAGAGAAGCATCCAACCCTGACAACAATTTGCACTTAGGAACATCCTGATTGGCCATGGGTGCATCCATTCTCCCTTTTCCAAGCTGCCAATGAGACCTTCCCCTTCAGGAGAAAATATTTTGGAAGTCTCAGAAGAAAGGAGCAGTTTGGGCTTGATTCAACCCAAACACCAATGTAAAGGCATCAAGCTTCCATCTTTCTCAGCCTGTCTGCCCAAGCAGCGAAAGGTTGGAGCATCCCGGGGACCAAGGGCTTTGCCTTTAGCCTTTCTTTGCCAGTCCTCACATTGAAAAGTGGTTTATTAACCAGGATGTCCAGAGCCCTGTTGAGGCTCACCTTGAGTATCTCCAGGGATGGGGCCTAAACTACCTCCCTGAGCAACCTGTTCCAGTGTTTCACTACCCTCATGGTGCAGAACTTGTTCCTGACATCCAACCTAAATCTGCTCTTCCCTAGTTTGAAGCCATTGCCCCGGGGGTACTGAAAGGCAGAGCTGAGCAGTTACACAAACACCTGACAGCCACAACCTGGGCTGCTTCTCCTCCATTGAAGTTGGAAGCTACTCATGCTGAGCACTTAATAGGTTCATCTTCATCCAGACTTTCAGTTGTCACCTCCAGAGTGACAGTAATACCTGCTACGGCTTCAAAGAGCATTGCAACTTGATTTACAGCCTGGCAAGAGGAGAAGCATTTTGCTAATTCTTCCCTTTGCTTACTCAGTGCCATCTGCAATTCTGCATTAATACTTCATGCCATGCTTTGCTAGGCTGCAAATGTCTCCCTCTTTCCCAGCACACGCCCTTGGTTTCAGCGTGGCAAAGTGGCAGCGTCTCGCCGGAGCCATCCCTCACCCAGAGCGTTCAGAGGCAGGGAGCTGACCAGCTGTGCTCTTTCAAACCCCACAAATCTGCTGCAGGCCAGTGACAGATTGACACTGGCCAAGATTTATGCTCTGTTTTCCAAATATTTCCTGGCAGATCACGACCTTGTTGTGGATTTTCTTGGGGGGGGGAAGAACATTGAATTATTAACTTCCCCTGCTATGTAAATGCACAGATCAATTCCCCTCTCAGCAGACTCTGAGGCTGTCCAAGGGCTGGGGATTTTTTTTTTTATTTTTTTTTTTTTTGGTACCCCAAACTCCCCCCTTCCCTGAAAACCTCCTCATAAATGTTCTCTGATGGCAGATCGTTAAATGCTGAGCTGTGGCATTTCCCTGAAGATATAATTATAGAGCTGTGGGAGGAAAAGAGACAACTCTTTAGACCACACTCCTCTTTCTTTTATGGCAGCGTAGTTCAGTGGCTAATGTGTATATTGAATTTAATTTAATCACTTCTGTTATTTCTACTAGTTAGATAGCAGCCATTTCACTCAGACGTATTATTAAGTTATTTATGTGGGACCTTCTACCGGCTCAACTTCATTATGATGGAGTTAGAAGTCTATAAGCTCAACCCCTGCCTGCCTGGCTGAGGTCACGGCCAGCAAACTGCAGCACAAGAGGATTACTGCCTGGGCAGGAGCTGGATGCCTAAACCCCTGCCACCACTGGAGCTGCAGAGTGTGCAGGCAGAGGCATCTGCAGGGCAAGGCAAAGGGCAAGCAGAGCCCAGGCGCTCCCCAGGTGTGCTGGTTTGAACTAATGGGAGAGTTTGAGTGAGAAATTAGGCTAGTGGCTGAGAGAGGAAAACACAACACAGGATGTCACTGCACCCAGAGCTTTACTGAGAAAGAAAAGAAAAAAAAACTGTTTTAAAAAGTGTAACCCAAACACAGATAGTCAGAGAGTTTCAGACTGGGCTGTGGCTGCTTCTCTTTGCATGGTTCTTTGTCTCTGCCTTGGTAGCTAGTTTTTAATAATTCCACTAACTTCTTTCCCACTACTAACCCCCCTTGGCTGATCTACCTCAGCTTATCTGCAGCATCAACAGGTGGTGAGATACGGTTGGGGAAGGGGGGAAAGGTGGTAGGGGGTGGTTGGTTACCCCTCTTGGGGATTTTGATCTCTGGGAGGGCTGTGGTGGTTCTGTATTACCTTTTCACTGTATATATTTGTAAATATCTGTTATACATTATAAATACCTGCTTGTATATTGCACATTGCTGTAAATATAAAGCTTCATTTATCAACTTCCAGTGTTCTGAGTCCTAGCTGGGGTTTATTTCAAAAGGTGGGGGGCAGGGAACTGCTTAAACCACTACACCACCTGTAGTTCATGAGGCTGACTTTGTATTTTTTTTTTCTTTCTCAGTAAAGCTCTGGGTGCAGTGACATCCTGTGTTTTCCTCTCTCAGCCACTAGCCTAATTTCTCACTCAAACTCTCCAATTAGTTCAAACCAGCACACCTGGGGAGTGCCTGGGCTCTGCTTCCCCTTTGCCTTCATCTGGTTCACTGGCATCATGGATCCGCTCTGCACTGGCACAGCGAGTGAGGCTCATTGGCTGCAGGCAGGTACTGACACCCGAGCCAGCCTGCTATCCAATCCCACCAAAACAGCCTGCAGCTGCAGTGCTACTTAGGAACTTGTGAGAGGTCTTTTTCCCTAGAAAACAGCCTGATCTTTTTCTACTGGGTCTTCCTGCACTTCTTGGTTCTCCTCAGTATGGACCTGAGCAGCGGTTGAACTGTGGAGGAGGGCTTGGGTAGCACCCCTGCATCCATTTGAGCTAGGGGCATCAGGGGCTGGTTTCAGAAGACAGGGATGCTAATTTAGGGGTGCTAAGCCATCACATTCACCTGCACCATACAATGAATGCACTGCAGGACTACCAGTTCTATCTAGGCAGCCTTTCATGACAGTTTTCCTACACTTCTCCACATAATCCATGCTGCTCTTGCTCCACCATTCCCACACACTGTACACTACAAAGTCAGCCTCATGAAGCAGCTTTCACCCTGCTCTTGCTCCACCATTCCCATGCACTGTACACTACAAAGTCAGCTTCATGAAGCAGCTTTCATCCTGCTCTTGCTCCACCATTCCCATGCACTGTACACTACAAAGTCAGCCTCATGAAGCAGCTGTCAGGTATCCCCTGCAGTGTGAACCTAGAGGCACCACAGCAATGCTGCAGGTTGGACTTCTATGCTGCTGTGCAAAATTTCTTCCTTCCATCTGCTCTAAATCTGAGTTTTAAATCTCATTTGCTCTAAATCTTTAGTTTAAAAGCACAACTCCTTCTCTCCTGCTGCAACAGGCTCTGCTGAAAAGATTGCCCCATAAGCTCCCTCTAAGTACTGAAATGGTCTCCCTGGCTTCTTTCCTTCTCCAGGTTCAGCAACCTTGCATCTTCTAAGGGAGGTGTTCTACCCTTTGATCATTACTGAGGCCTCCTCTGGACTTGCTCCAGCAGGTCCATGTCCTTCTGGTGCTGAGACATGGTAAAATGTATGTCCAAATATCCCCAGAAATGTGAACTCTGCCTATCAAGTTTCCAACCACAGATGACAGAAGTTGTGCAGCTATATAATTAGAGAGCCAACCTATTTCCCTTTCCAGATGTGGTATTGCTGAAGCCAATCAAGTTACACCCAGTTATCAAAACAAGAACAAAGTTCTCAGAGCAGTGAGTTTGGGATTTCAATGGCTGAGATGGTTCCTGGCCATGATCTGCCTGGGCATATGGTTCACTGCCAGGACGTTTAGTTTCTGTAATGAGTACTATTTTAAAACAGCAACCTTCAACTATCTGCTTTCACAACCCTGGCCAACGTGCACAGCTCTTAGGGAAAGAGCTCAAACCTTCTTGTTCTTAGATTATCATAAAATCCCAGGATGGCTCAGGTTGGAAGGGACCTCAGAGCTCATCTCCTCCACCCTCCTCCACCATGCCCAGGGACACCTCTCAGCTACACTCAGCTGCTCAAGGACTCATCCAGCCTGGCCTGCAACACCCCCAGCAAGGAGGCAGCCACAGCCTCCCTGGGCAGCCTGTGCCACACTCTCACCACCCTCACACTCAGCAGCTTCTTCCTCAGCTCCAGCCTAACCCTGCTCTGCCTCAGCTCCAAACCATTGCCCCTTGGGCTGTCTCCAGACCCCCTCAGCACAAGTCTCTCTGCAGCCTTCCTGCAGGATCCCTTCAGGCACTGGCAGCAGCTCTGAGGTGCCCCTGGAGCCTTCTCCTCTGCAGGCTGCACCCCCCCAGCTCCCTCAGCCTGTGCTCACAGCAGAGCTGCTCCAGCCCTGCCAGCATCTTTGTGGCCTCCTCTGGCCTCACTCCACAGCTCTGTGTCCTCCTTCTGCTGGGAACTGGAGGCAGGATTGGAGGTGAGGTCCGAGCAGAGCCAAGGGGCAGGATGCCCTCTCCTGCCCTGCTGCCCACACTTCTCTGGATGCATCTCAGGCTACAGTTCACCTCCTGGGCTGCATGATCAGGTGTAAGATGAATTGCACCAAAAGCAATGCACATACTCATAGGCACAAGGGAAACATGAAAAGGGAAGGGAAAGAACAAGAGCTTCTCCAGCCCGAGCTGTGATTTGATTCAGCATTTTAAATTAATCTAAGTTAAACTTCTGAAAAGACTTTGTAAAACCTCCTAAACGATTTTTACTGTGGGTTAAATCACTTCTTAAAAAAAAACAAAACAAAAAAACCCCAAAACAAAACAAAAATAAAAACAACTAACAAGAACCAAACAACAACCAAACCAAAACACAACAATAAAAAAAAACAAAACCCAAAAACAGGAAAGCAAACAGATTAAATTCTTGGACACAGGAACTCGTTACCATGAGTAACAGATTCCTGCACCACAGGCAATCTGCGGGTAAGTGGAATATGTCACATAAGCTGAAATAACACTGTCTGTAGAGGAGCTTGTTTTAATTTATCTGAACCACCTAAGCCTGAGAGAGACAGAGACCTCCTGCAAAAAAAGAAAAAAAAAAGCAACAAAACAGAGTGCAGGAGAGGCAAAGCAGCCAAGGCAGACAGGGGAAGAACCGAGCGGGGAGAGCCTTTCAAATCATCCCTGGCCTGCGCAGAGGTCAGGAGGTAAACGTGCATCTAACAACCAATGTATGGCTCTGCTGAGGGCTCTTGGTGAGGTGGTGACAGCAGAGGAGCAGAACTTGCTTGCCAAAATGGGATTTTCGAGCCCTCTGCTGATGGCCTGTGCTGATGGAACAATCAGTTCATTCCACTGGCTGCAGCCTTTCTGCATTGCAGCTCCTCAGCCTAACCTGCAGCAATCAGAGTGCTTGAAAACTTAGTTAAATGTTGCCAAGCACATCAAAGAGCTCTGCAGCCAGCTGGAAAACCACTCAATGACCTTTGCCTCTCTGCTTACTGAGCTCCAATGTCCCACACCTAGAGGTGCCACTTTCTAAAGCGCGTTGGAAGATTAGAAGGAGGAAGTACAAGAAGTGGTCTGCCTGCAGGAAGCATCTTTGCATTAAGGATAAACATATTTACCGTTAGAGGTGGGCTAAAGTAATCACTGTGACTTACTTTGCTCTCCTCACACCCCACCTGCAGCACTGTGTGCAGTTCTGGAGCCCCCAACACAAGCAGCACATGCAAGTGTTGGAGCCAGTGCAGAGGAGGCCACCAAGATGCAGCTGAGAGGGCTGCAGCAGCTCTGCTGTGAGGACAGGCTGAGAGTTTGGGATCTGCAGCCTGGAGAAGAGAAGGCTGCCAGGAGACCTTGGAGTGGCTTTCCAGGATCTGAAAGGGGCTACAAGAGGGCTGGGGAGGGACTATTGGCAAGGTCTGGTAATGACAGGACAAGGAGGAATGGGTTTGAAGTGTCAGAGGGGAGATTGAAAGTGGATGTTAGGAGGAAGTTGTTTGCAGTGAGGGTGGTGAGACACTGGCACAGGTTACCCAGGGAGGTTGTGGATGAAAGAACCTGTGCTGCACAAGCTCCCTGGAGGTGTTCAAGGCCAGGTTGGAAGAGTCCTTGAGCAACCTGTTCTAGTGGGAGGTGTCCCTGCCTATGGCACAGGGGGGTTGGAACTGGCTGAGCTTTGAGGTCTCTTCCAACCTAAAACCATTCTATGATTCTATGATTTAATTATCAAAATCCTTCTGTAATCCTTTGTCAAGTGTCACTAAGACTCCATTAAAAGCACAGTACTGATTGTCTTAAGAACCAATCACTTGGGCAGAGACTGCAGGTGCACATCCCTTAGACTTCTGGAGGTTTGCTGTTTGTTTACTTATACTCTCAATTAATAAGAAAAAGGAAAAAAAATAAAAATAGTGAGAATGGTGAGGGGCTGGAACAGGCTGCCCAGGGAGGTGGTGGAGTCTCCATCCCTGGAAGTGTCCAAGCTGTAGCTGTGGTGCTTCAGGATCCAGTTCAGTGGTCCTGGGAGTTGGGTTATGATTGGACTCCATGATCTTTAAGGTCTTTTTCAGCTTTAGTGATTCCATAAATAATCCTGATTTACAAACTTTATCAGCTCAGGTGACTGCTCTTTGCTATTTAATTGCACAAAGTGCTGAAAGAATTTGAAACCATTTCCATGACCTAAGAGGGCAACACCACCAGGAGGCACAGTATGTTGTTCTAAACAACCTCTTTCCCTCCTTTTGCCCCAAAACTGCATTAAAAAAAATTAATTATCATGATGAGAATCTCATTCAGAGCAGGTTATAGCATCAAAATAAATGTGCAGCTATGGGGGGGGGGCTTTTAACATCCCCCTAATAACATCTCTAGCCCTGAGTTCTCCTGGAAGCATACCTGGAGTCCTTTGGGAAAAAGAAAAAAAAAAGCATTCCCTTATCCTATAAGTTTTTTAAAAGCCATTGCAATGCTGTGGGCTGGCTCCCTGCCACAGAAGCAGGGACACTGCAAATTAAAAATGACATTCCTGCCTTTTATTCACACTGCCAGTTTCTCTCTTGCCCTCGTGCAGCAGCCTTGCTTTGTCAGTGACCTTTGTGGCGCTGCGAGAAGAAAGCAGGGTTTGACATAATAAATCACAATGTCACTTTTGGGGTAATTGCATACCTGATTTTTTGCCTTTAATCAAGGTGAAATACAGGTCTATGCTCTCTCTCTCTCTCTAGTGGGCTCAAATAAACCTTAAGTCCCAGGAAAAAAAAAAACCAACAACTTATTTTCTTGTCTCAATCGAATCCCCAATTGACCTGGGCTTGTCCATGGCCAAATCTACTCTGGCATGACAACCCAGGGAAAATTGGGTGCAGGGTGCATTAGAGAAGAAGGTAAAACTTTGCATTGCTCAAGGCCAGCCTGTCCACCTGCACTGAAATCTGCTCTTAGATAAATCTCTCATGTACTCAGGGCTAACTATGAGCAACTCCACAGCCAGCAGGAGCTCTCCAACCTGTTCTGAAGCCCACTACCTTATTTGTGACTAACAGATCTATGTTCATTCCCAGCACAATTTCACCTTCATGTGGTTAAATGAACTGGTGGAAAAGTTGGGACCAGCACTAGATGCTGTCTGTCCTTTAACATCTTCTTTAGGGTTTTAATCTATGCAGAGAAGGAGGAATCATTGAATTATAGAATCAGCCAGGTGGGAAGAGACCTCCAAGCTCATCCAGCCCAACCTAGTACCCAGCCCTAGCCAATGGCACTCAGTGCCCATCCAGGCTTTGCTTCAACACCTCCAGGGATGGGGACTCCAGCACCTCCCTGGGCAGCCCATTGCAATGCCAATCACTCTCTCTGCCAACAACTTCATCCTAACATCCAGCCTGAACCTGCCCTGCCACAGCTTGAGCCTCTGTCCTCTTGTTTTGTCCCTGGTTGCCTGGCAGCAGAGCCCAACCCCAGCTGGCTACAACCTCCCTTTAGGTAGGAAGTTAGGAAGTTGGGAAGAAGTTCTTCAGTACAACGGTGGTGCATCTTGTAGAGTAGGATTATAGGTTGGACTTGGTGATCCTGAGGGGCTTTTCCAACCTGGATGCTTCTGTGACTTTGGAATAGGCTGCCCAGGAAGGCTGTGGATGTCTCCTCCCTGGGGATGTTCAAGGCCTTAAGCAGCTAAGCCTAGTTGAGAGGTGTCCCTGCCCATGGTGGGGATGCTGAAGGAGATGAGCTTTGAGGTCCCTTCCAAGCTGAGCCATTCTAGGACTCACATTTCACACAGAAGAAAAGTGTTTTATTTGTGCACGCCATAAAGTAAAGGTTTCAAGGCTCTGCATTAGGAAGGCTTTTGGACTAGATGATCTTCAGAGGCCCCTTCCAACCCCTGCCATTCTGCAGCTGTATGTTTCTGTGATCTGCCAGCCAGCCAGGAAAATAAGAAAATCTATCAGCACTCCTTGCCAAGGAGAAAAGAGGAAAAGGCAGCCCCAGGCAAGAGCCAGATTGCTAAAACTGCTTCATCTTCCCAAACTTACATCCTCACCTGGCGCAAGAGTTAAGGCCACTGCTGCTGCACCACCATCAAAGCCTGAGAAGATCAATGGTGAGAGGGCAATTCAAAACCTCCTCACGTTTAAGGCACTGTTGTTGCTTGTCTGTACATTAAGTTTTCCAAACTGAGACTCTGCATTAAGACATTGCCTCTGTGTCTGATTGTGAAAAGATGAGGAGCACTAAGAGGGAAACTTCCCATGCCCACTTCCCAGGAATTCCTATAGATACTGGGATGGAGGGCTTTGAAAAGGGGCAGAAAGGCAGGCCTGGAAACCCAAGAAACCTGGAGCAGCTAGAAAAGAGGAGCAGCACTGGCAGCTGACTTGCCCCACAGACACAAAGAGCTTTTCACAAGCTCACTGAAGGGCTCCAGGCTATAACCCGGGCTGCACCCATTATGTTTGGCTTTGCTTTCTCTAACTGGCTGAAGTGAGACCGTTTATTTTCCAACTTGTGAACAGACAGAAGCTGAAACTCTGCCTTCTACCTCCTGATGATTTGCTCAAGACAGATTGATGCTGAGGGTTTACACTTTCCTGCCACTGAAAACACTCAAAACTCAACACCAATATTTAACTGATTAACTTTCAGATTAAAGACTATTTTGGAATGGCACCAAACACAAATATTATATCAAGGGCAATGAAGCTTGAGTTTGGGGGGGGGGTTGTTTGTGTGTTTGTTGTTTGGCTTTTGTTGTTGTTGCCTTTGTTAGTTTTCTGTTTGTTTTCAGTTGGGTTGAATTGTTGTGGATTTTTGCTTGTCGTTTGGTTTTTTGGTTGCCCCTCTCTTTTTTTGGTGGTGTTTTGGCTTGGTTGGTTTGGTTTTGTTTGGTTTGGTTTGGCTTGTCTTGGTTGGTTTGGTTTAGCTTGGTTTGGCTTGGCTTGGTTGGTTTGGTTTGGTTTGGCTTGGTTTGGCTTGGTTTCGTTTGGTTTGGCTTAGTTTAGTTTGGTTTGGCTTGGCTTGGTTGGCTAAGTTTGGTTTGGCTTGGTTTAGTTTGGCTTGGGTTGGTTGGCTTAGTTTGGTTTGGTTTGGTTTGGTTTGGCTTGGCTTGGCTTGGTTTGGCTTGGCTTGGTTTGGATTGGATTGGCTTGGCTTGGTTTGGTTTAGATTGGTTTGGCTTGGTTTGGATCGGATTGGCTTAGCTTGGCTTGGTTTGGTTTG
>VWZI01022983.1:71384-119087 GCA_013396835.1 Psilopogon haemacephalus
AGGGAGAATGGGTTTAAACTGGCAGAAGGGAGATTTGAACGGGATGTTAGGAGGAAGTTCTTCGCAGTAAGGGTGGTGAGGCACTGGCACAGGTTGCCCAGGGAAGTTGTGGCTGCTCCCTCCCTGGATGTGTTAAGGGCCAGGCTGGATGAGGTCTTGAGCATCCTGATCTAGTGGGAGGTGTCCCTGCCTGTCGCGGGGGGTTGGAACTGGATGATCTTTGAGGTCTCTTCCAACCTAGACCATTCTATGATTCTATGATAACACTTTAAAAACATTTTTTTTTTCCTCAGTAAAACTCTGGTGAAGTGACACACTGTGTTTGCCTCTCTCAGCCAATAGTCTATAATTTTCATTCAAATTCTCCAATTATCTCAAACCAGCACACCAACCGAACTGAGGTGTGCTTGGCTGGGGTTCAGGTTTCGTATGGACCTTAACTGTTCCTTGTTTCCATGGATATTCTTGGGATTCCTTTACTTCTGCATCTGCGGAGGAGGACACTGCTTCTGAGGGCACCTTTGGCACAGCAAAGAGTGCCAAAACGCTGCAGGTTTTTGGGGCAGTGGTCAGAGGCTTTACAGTATCACTGTGCCAGAAAGCTCAGAATAAAAGCTGCAGTTTCCCCCACCCTGTGCTGGTTTGAACTAATTGGGAGGATTTGAATGAGAAATTAGACTATAGGCTAAGAAATGAAAACACTGATGATGCTACTTCACTCATAGCTCTACTGAGAAAGAAAAAAAAAAAAAAAAAGTTTAAGAGCTGTAACCAAAATATAGACAAGTCAGAGGGTCAGACTGCTTCAGAACACTATGAGCTGTGGCTTTGTGTGGCTCCTTTCTCCCTGTCTTTTGTAGCTGAATCTGAATAATTCCACTAACTTCTTTCCTGCTGCTAATTCCCCTGGTTGATCTACCTCCACCTATCTGCTGCATGAAAGAGGTGGTGAGATAAGATTGGGGAAGGGGGAAAGGTGGTAGGGGTGGTTGGTTACCCTTCTTAGGGATTTTGATCTCTGGGAGGGCTGTGGTGTTTCTGTATTTACTTTTTTACCGTATATATCTGTAAATATCTGTTATACATTGTAAATATCTGCTTGTATATTGTGCAAAGCTGTAAATATAAAGCTTCATTTATCAACTTCCAGCTGGCTGAGTCCTAGCCTGGGTTATTTCAAAGTCTGTGGGGGGCAGGGAACTGCTAAACCACCACCCCCCCTTATATCCTCAGTAATGGCCTCAGGCATTGTCCCACTCCAAGGATTTGCTGCTCCGTTGTGGAACGATGGCAACATTTTACTTCTTGGACTTACTTAGGAAGCTTTTCCCATGTAAAGTTTTGTTCTGAATGCTCAGAGGGTATTCAACAGGGCAAGTGCTAAAAGCATCTCACAGGAGATAAAAGGGAAACACACTGAAAGACTTTGCAAATACACTGACAGAAAACAAAGGGCAAGATGCAAAGCTCATGGCTGGCAAACTAATTTTGGCTGGCAAACCACTTTTGGCTGGCAAACCATTTTTGATGAGGCAGGAGACCTCAGTAAAACAACCTGTGGTACCTAAGAGCTTGGTAGATCCAGCAGCCTCTTTCTAAAGTGAGCTCACTTATTTGCTAAGCAGCTTTGCCTAAGCTTTCACAGCTAGAGCTGTGGAGGAACAGTAACTGCATTAAGAAAGATTCCCCCTGGGGGTATCTGAAAGGGTGAGGAGGTTCCAGACTAGTGGAAGGATAAATCCTACTTCTCATCCAAAAGAGAAAGCACGAGATAATCGTGAAAATATTAGCAGGATAAGCACGTCAAGTAACAGCCAGGGGATCTTCACCAAAGCCATCCTAAGCAGGATTGAAGAAACACCCAAATTAATAACATGTGGATTAGCAGAGTTTCAGGACGAAATGGCATTTATGCATCAAATCTGTCTGGTGGCACAAGCTGGAGACGTGGAGGGATTCGCTGTGACCTTCCTCTGCAGAAGTTTCTTCACCCAAAGGAATGATCAAGACGTGGAGTAACGGAAAAGTTCCTGAAACAACTGAAAACGGGTTTGGCTGTGACTGTCCTGTGCACTGCCTAGGTGGGTGCTGAAGCAGATAATTTAGATTATTTTAGAAATATCACGGACATAGATTATTTTCCTCCCCTGTTTTTCTCTCTTCCAGGAAGAAGCCATGTATTTCCTAAGGGAAATAGCTGGGGTACTGCCAGGGGCATCTTGGCTCCACCAGCAACAAACAATCAGCTCATGCTATTGTGAGAACTAATGGCAAAGGGGAAGGTGGAGGAAAAGAGATGGATCTGAAATGCATCTGAAAGAAAGGAAATATTCACTAAGAAAATAGATTTTTCTTGTAAAAAAAAAAAATCAGATTACTTTGGAGATAATGTGAAATGGAAACAGAGAAATAACTGAACAAAGTCTCTAGCACCAATGAAGAACTGAACTCCCCTTCAGCTGTCACTCAGACTCAGGAACTTCATGGACTAACATGTATGAAATGGAAGTGTTTTATCAGCTGCAGCACTGTTTGGGTGTTGGGCAATGGTCATATTAGCAACCACACACAGGTATCTGGCCTCATCTAACTTCAGGCTTCATTACAAGCTCCAGTTGAGAAGACATTCTCACAACTTGCAATGGAACAGTCCAACCACTATATTAGCCCAGAAAACTAGAGTTCTCGGGAATAAATCTCCATTTGGACTGCCTGGGAGGCAGTGGAATCCCCATGCCTGGAGGTGTTCAAAATGAAGCTGGATGAGGCACTTAGTGCCATGGGTTAGTTAATAGGTTGGACTCAGTGATCTCAGAGGTCTTTTCCAGCCTGGTTAACTCTAATTCTGTGGTTTGCCTTCTCAAGACTGCTTCTGCCATTCTCCCTTCCCTTATCCCCATCCATGTGCCATCTCACTGCCTCCTAAAATGCCTTTGCTTTCTTGTCACCATATTTCAAGAAATTGTGGAATGGGCTGGGTTGGAAGGGATCTTAAAGATCATGCAGCTCTAAGCTCCCTGCTGAAGGGGGATGAAGGTTGGTACTACCTTTCTGCATGGGCAGAGACATCTTCCACTAGACCAGGTTGCTCAAAGCCCCATCCAGATGGAGCATCCACAGCTTCTCTGGGCAACGTGTTCCAGTGTCTCACCACTCTCAGTTTGAAACCGTTAACCCCCATCCTATCACTCCACTTCCGGATAAAAAAAATTCCTCTCCATCTTTCCTGCAGGCCCTCTTTAAGTACTGCAAAGCCACTACAAGGGCTCCTTGGGGCCTTCTCCTGTCCAGGATGAACAAGTCCAACTTTCTTTAGCTTGTCCTCACAGGGGAGGTTTTCTAGGCCTCTGATCATCATAGAATAGAATAGAATAGAATAGAATAGAATAGAATAGAATAGAATAGAATAGAATAGAATAGAATAGAATAGAATAGAATAGAATAGAATAGAATAATCCAGGTTGGAAGAAACCTCCAAGCTCAACCAGTCCAACCTAGCACCCAGCGCTAGCCAATGGCACTCAGTGCCCATCCAGGCTTTGCTTCAACACCTCCAGGGATGGAGACTCCACCACCTCCCCAAGCAGCCCATTCCAGTGGCAAATCTGGGTGCAGGATGAACGTTGGTACTACCTTTCTGCCTGGGACTGCTTTTTTTAGTTAATCAAGGCATACAAACAATAAAGGCCCAGGGTGGGTGGGTGCTTTTCTCAAACATTAGTTTTAATCACTTGCAGCCTGCAGTCTTGTGACCATGAGAGGAATATGCTGGAGCTTAACCTGTTTGTTGTAGTGGCATAGCTGAGTTGAAACAAATCTAGGCAGAATGGAACAAAAAGGCACCAAATCCATTGCAATGCTTCCCACGGGGAAGACCACGAAGATAAAGAGCGGTGGTAGCACATGGATAAGATCTGTCAAAGGCTTTCAGTAGGTCCTCACTGGAAGCATCTTCTCCAGCACTCTACCTATGGAATCCAATTCAAATGCCACCCTTTGCAGACTGTGAGATCTGAGACCTCACCTGGCATCACTAAACCACCTCTGCAAACACCTGCAAAATATAGAAGTGCAGGTTGTTTTTTTTTTTCCTTACTCCATTTTTTCCACTTAACAATTCCACTTCTGAGATCGAAATAGTCATTAAGCTCAGAACTACAAAGGCTGGAAAAGTTTTATGTCATTATTGTACTTCTCTAATTAGGTCGTTCACACCAGTGAAGTTTGGTTGGTTTTTTTTTTTTTCCTTCCTGAATCTACTTTCCAGTGCAGGGCTGAGTTGTTTCCCCCCCTTTTTTTTTTTTTCCTATTTTTAAACAAAAGGCAGATTTAATACTTTACCTAAACAGACTAATTAGTTGGTTAGATGCTTGCGGGCTGACTGCTGAAGGACTAAGTGGATTGCATTTCATTAATCAAAATCAGCTTTAAAGCCCTATTATACATAAAACACATTTCACAAATCAGCTGATCTATTTGCAGACTATCCATTAGAGGTTAGCTTCTGCTTATCTAGGATTCAGCTTCTTCCTGGAGTTGCTGTAGGTCTAATGAGTACAACGTGTCCCAGTGACCTCCACAACTGGAAAATGCTGCCCTTGTTTAGACACAAATTGCTTTTTCTCCACTTTACTTGGTGAACATGAAAGTGGCTACCACACCACTGGACCACATGCATAATTTAACGTGGTTATTATTAATCTCCTCTTCTGTTTATATGGACTTGGGGTGCAAAACTTCAAAATCCATGTACTGAACTCAAAGACAGCACCAGAACAAAAGCCCTAATGCAGGCCTATTAAGTAAGACAAAGTTGCCTTTGAAGAGCAGGACTAACAGAAATGAAAACTTTGCAACCATCAGGAAAAGAAAGAGAATTGCCACAGGATTTGAAAAGAAGTCTTTTCATGAGCTGAACTGGGACATCAAATGCTTCCAAAAAAGCAGAGGCAGAAAGGGCACAGCTTAAAAAGCACAACAGTTAAATTGCAGGCAGCAAAGCATGGCCCGGATTTGTGCTTTGCTTTCCCACAGCAGTGCAGTGCTCTGCCTCGGACTGCCCAGAAGCTGCTTCCTACACTGCTGCATCTCTCTGCATCTCTACAGCAATCCTTACCCTCTGCTCTAAAATGCCATCAAGGGCTCCTGACAGGTGTTTGTGCAAAGACCTCCACAGAGGCTCAGTTCTCTGGACTTTGTTGAAATTTAAATACAATTCTTACTCTGGAGACCACTGAGTCTGATCCCACTGCTAACACAGGTGCACCTAGCTCAGGTCACACACAACACACCCAGGCAGGTTTTGAGAGCTTCCAGAGGAGGCTCCACAGCCTCTCTGAGTAGCCTGCTCCAGGACTCCATTACACTCAAAGTAAAGAAGCTCCTCCTTAAGTTCAAGTGAATTCCTGTGTTCTAGTTTGTCCCCATTGCCTTGTCCTATCACTGCACCACTGCAAAGAGCCCAGCCCCATCCTCATGAACTCTACCCTTTAGCTATTTAGATACATTGATAGGATCCTCTCTCAGTCTGCTCCTTTCCATGTTTAAGACCCCCAAGTCTCTCAGCCTTTCTTAGCAGAGAGGTACCTCACTCTCTCAGTCACCCTCATGACTCTCTCCAGTAGTTTCCTCTCTCTTGATCTTTGGAAGTTAGAAATGGACACAACACTCCAGGTGTGGCCTCAGCAGACAGAACAGAAGAACCACCTCTCTAGACCTGTTGGCCACACTCTTCTTAATGCAGCCCAGGAATCCTCTTGGCCACGAGGGCACATCACTGGCTCATGGTGAATTTGTTGTTCACCAGCACACCCAGGTCCTTCTCTGTGGAGCTGCTTTCCAGAAGCTCAAGCCCTATCCTGCACTGCTGCAGGGGGTTACTCCTCCCCAGGTGCAGGACTCTACAGCTGCCCTCACTGAACTTCTCAGGGTTCACCTCTGCTCAACTATCCAGCATGTCTAGGTCATGCTGGGTGGCAGCACAGCCTGACAGGGCATCAGCCACCTCTCCCAGTTCTGCTCAGCAAACTCACTGAAGGTCCCCTCTGTTCCTTCATGCAGATGAACACACTGAACAAGACTGGCCCCAATCCTGCCTCCTGGGGAACACATGGCACGCCTGACACTGCAAGGACCTTGCTTCACCCATGTAGTGGATCCCTTTCCTTCCCTCCTTCCTTCCAGGGTTGGGCTGGTTTGAAGCTAATTGCAATGTTTTAATGAGAGAAATTAGACTGTAGGCTGTGAAAAGAAAACAATGGTGGTGTCTGCTTCACCCAGAGGTTTGCTGAGACATACAAAAACCAGAACACAAATATAGCTAAGAGAGTCTCTCCCTGGCTCTGGCTGTATTATTAACTCCTCTGCCTGGATCTGTGTAACCCAAACTAATCAGTTCTGTTTCCAATCCCCCCTTGCCAATCCTTCCAACTCACCTTGCACGTAAAGCAGACTCTGGGATAAGGGAGAGGGGTGGAAAGAAGGTGCAAGGGTGGTTGGAAGCCTCTCCTGGGTTCTGCTGAGAGGGGTATTGTGTTCCTGTATTACTTTCAACTTGTATATTATTGTATGTAGCTGTAAATATCTGTAATATATTGCAAATATCTGCTTGTAAATATAAATACAGGCTGTAAATATATCGTAAATATCTGCTTGTAAACAGAAATGGAGGCTGTAAATATAAACCTTCACTCTTTAACTTCCAGCTGGCTGAGTCCAGCCTGGGTGAGTTAATTGTGTGGGGGCATGAGTGATGCCCAGAACCACCACAAGGGAACAGCTCTACAAGGATCTGATGCTCACCCCGAGGAGCTGTGCTGCTGCCAGACCCACCAGGTGAACGTTATCTCCCACCGCTCCCTGATACAGGCACAATCTCTGCCTCAAAGCCCAGCAAACTCTGAATTCATTACAACATCATGAGCCTTAAATAAATTAACACCCAGCTTGTGTCAGGCCCGGCTGCACGCTGAGCAATTTGCATGCTGTGCTTCCACGGACGTTCCTTCTCCCTTCCCACTCTCCTGTTGGCAGGAATCAAATCAGCACATGAAGGCTTCCACCTAATTCTAATTCTTTACAACTTTTTTACCTGAACTTTGCTTAAAAGCTGGTATGAAAGTCATGAACTGAAGTTTTCATAAGAGTCATCGTTAATCAGGGCAGAAATTAAGCAAATCAAGCATGAGAGAAGACCTGCCAGTTGGCACTGGAGCTGCCTGTCCCCATGGGCTGGCCTCATCAGCAGTGTCCCTCTCCACGGGCAGGCTGGCTCCTGCACCACCCATCACAGACAGCCTGGGACTCACCAACAGCATGGAAATCACCAAACATCCAACCCAGCACTGGATCCTGGAGCAGACCCTCAGACTGCTTCCACAGCCAACATGGGTGCAGCCTGAACATGTGGAGCATCTCCTCCTCTGTCACAGAATCATGGAATTAACCACATTGGAAAAGACTTCCAGGATCATTCAGTCCAACCTGTCATCTAGCCCCTGCTAATTAACTAAGCCATAGCACCAAGAGCCTCATGCAGCCTCCTCTTAAAACACCTCCAGGGATGGGGACTCCACCACCTCCCCGGGCAGCCCATTCCAATGCCAATCCCTCTCTCTGCCAACAACTTCCTCCTAACATCCAGCCTCAACCTGCCCTGCCACAGCTTGAGCCTCTGTCCCCTCCTTCCGTCCCTGGCTGCCTGGCAGCAGAGCCCAACCCCAGCTGGCCACAACCTCCCTTCAGACAGCTGCAGAGAGCAATGAGCTCTGCCCTGAGCCTCCTCTTCTGCAGGCTGCACACCCCCAGCTCCCTCAGCCTCTCCTCTTGGGGCTGTGCTCCAGGCCCCTCCCCAGACTTGCTGCCCTTCTCTGGACACCTTCCAGCACCTCAACATCTCTCTTAAATTGAGGGGTGTAGAACTGGACACAGCACTCAAGGTGTGTCCTGACCAGTGTTGAGTGCAGGGGCAGAAGGACTTCACAGACAGACACAAAATAAAGCTGTTGAGCAGTTCTGTTTGCTCACAAAGCAGCCCCGGCATATCCCAGGTGTGATTCAGAACAGACCATGCTTGGCATTCCTTGCTGCAGAGTTTTTGTGTTTATTACATTCAGGTTTTCCCCACTTCAGATGATTTTTAGATGTCTGCCTGCTGGCTGGAATGAATTTGGTGCAGGCTGGAAGGCAAAAATGCATGGAGGGTTCGGGATTTTTTTTTCCTGCAGGTGCCCTCACACACTGCACACATGCACAAACCCACCCACCCTCTCTGCCCTCTGTGTTTCTTGAACAGCCCCTCCAGCCCCTATGAAGTCTTGAATTCTGTTACTGAGGGAAATTGTTTCCTACCTCAGAAGAAAGAAACACGACAAGGACATGATATAGAATCAACAGAATCAGTCAGGGTTGGATGGGACCACAAGGATCATCCAGTTCCAACCTGCTACCCTAGATCAGGGTGGCCAGAGCCCCATGCAGCCTGTGTAAATAAAATGAATGGTTATTTTATCTGTTAATTTAGGGCCCAGCCTGCCTTTCAGTAAGGAAATCTGCAAATAAACAAAATAACCCTGTCTTAACTTTGAAAACAAATCTAATTCAGCAAAGCAGAACATCAGGCAGGTAGCCCTCAGAGTTCCCCTGATGACTCATGGGGGCCACTGCACTCTGCACTTGGCTGATCAAAGAAGAGCAACTTCCCCAAAAGAAAGGAATGTCCTGAATGATTGCTCATTTTAGGGACAACAACTCCCCAGACCTTCCTTGCACATCCAAACAACAAAGGCATTTGGTGTGATGACTCATTTCACAGCTAGCCCTGGGTGTCTCCATCCAGCGTGACCCCTGCCTGCTCCTCTCATCCCTCCACTTTCCACCTGTAAATGAGGCAAACAAGGAAAGGAGACTTCATTTTTATGCCCCTCCTCCAAAGAGCCACTCTTGTCACACAGAAGAGCTGCCAGGTTTTGGCTACTAAAGGAGGCAAATGAGGAAAGGAGGCTGAGCTTTTAGAATAGAAGGAAAGGAATGGAATGGAATGGAATGGAATGGAATGGAATGGAATGGAATGGAATGGAATGGAATGGANGAAGAGAAGAGAAGAGAAGAGAAGAGAAGAGAAGAGAAGAGAAGAGAAGAGAAGAGAAGAGAAGAGAAGAGAAGAGAAGAGAAGAGAAGAGAAGAGAAGAGAAGAGAAGAGAAGAGAAGAGAAGAGAAGAGAAGAGAAGAGAAGAGAAGAGAAGAGAAGAGAAGAGAAGAGAAGAGAAGAGAAGAGAAGAGAAGAGAAGAGAAGAGAAGAGAAGAGAAGAGAAGAATCCAGATTGGAAGAGACCTCCAAGCTCATCCAGTCCAACCTATCACCCAGCCCTATCCAATGGAACTCAGTGACCCATCCAGGCTTTGCTTGAACCCCTCCAGAGATGGAGATTCCACCACCTCCCTGCGCAGCCCATTCCAATGGCGAATCACTCTCTCTGGGAAGAACTTCTTCCTAATATCCAGCCCTTTTTATGCCACTCCTCCAAAGAGCCACTTTAGTCACACAAAAGAGATGCCAGGTCTTGGCTACTGAAGCAGGCAAAGAAAGGAGGCTGCATTTTTTTGCCACTCCTCCAAAGAGCAACTCTAGCCACACAGAATAGCTGCCAGGTCTTGGCTACTCTCAACAAGGTTTGCACTAAAGACATCTCCACGAACATCAAGCCTTGAGGTTTTGGAGAAATGGGTTTTGATTTACCTCGGTTTGAATTTAATTGAATTCAGTTATTTATAAACTCTGCTAACCTCCACTCTCCTCACATTAGTGTACCAGGAGTCTGTTGATTACAGATCCATCCAGCCCATAGCAAGGTCATCTCACCCATGAAAGCTGTTTATGTATGGGATGCAGGCTCAGGACATATTGATCCATAGGATGGAGAGAGATCATAGGGCAAAATGCTCTGACTATTTTTAGTTGAGTTGCTTTCCCCCCCACCATCAGATAGAAGGGAATGAGTGCTTTAATGCATTGTGCTGGCTCCCTTCCTTTTCAAAGGACAAGCCACATACGTCTGCACCAGCTGCAGCTCCACTAGCAGCTCTATTATGCTACAAGCTTTACATCAGCACCACCAAGACAGGGTCTGAATTCTGGCCATTAGATCAGACTGATGCTCTATGCTTAGCCTGCTCCCAGAGGCTCTAAAATGCCCAGGGTGCCAACGTGACTGCAGGACAGCAGTCAGGATGCAAAATCCCTGCACTGCCCAGCACCACTCTTCTCTTGAGCCACTGCTGGGGGTTAGCTGGGCCACAAAGGCAGCATTGCTGTGTCCACACCTTGAGTGCTGTGTCCAGTTCTACACCCCTCAATTTAAGAAAGATGTTGAGGTGCTGGAAGGTGTCCAGAGAAGGGCAGCAAGGCTGGGGAGAGGCCTGGAGCACAGCTCTGTGAGGAGAGGCTGAGGGAGCTGGGGGTGTGCAGCCTGAAGAAGAGGAGGCTCAGGACAGAGCTCATTGATCTCTGCAGCTCCCTGAAGGAAGGTTGTGGCCAGCTGGGGTTGGGTTCTGCTCCCAGGCAACCAGCAACAGAAGGAGGGGACAGAGGCTCAAGCTGTGGCAGGGCAGGTTGAGGCTGGATGTGAGGAGGAAGTTGTTGGCAGAGAGAGTGATTGGCGTTGGAATGGGCTGCAGGGGAGGTGGTGGAGTCCCAATCCCTGGAGGTGTTTTAAGATGAGGCTGCACAAGGCATGTAGTGCCATGGGTTAGTTAATCGGAAGAATTATGTGATAGGTTGGGAGGTCTTTTCCAACCTGCTTAAGTGCCATGGGTTAGTTAATTAGAAGGGTTAGGTGACAGGTGGGTCTTGATGATCCTAGAGGTCTTTTCCAACTTGCTTAATTTTGTGATTGTGTGTGAAATTACAGGAGAGTATTTCTAGCCACTAACGCTTTCAGTCCTGCAAGTACCAAGGTCATGGCTGGGAAAGACCTCCAGGTTCATCAGGTCCACCATGGCCTGTACACCATGTCCTGACGTGCTGGCTTGGCTCCTAATGCTTCAGTGGTACTCAGAAACTACCTGCCAAAGCTCCCCATAGGGCGAAGTCATCTAATAGAAAACACACATCTAGCCGAGAGCTTCGCTTCTCCCATTTACCTTCTGTCTGCAAATAAAAAACACTCCCAGTTATCTGCTGAGGCATTTCCATAAAATATTAAAGCAACCACCAGCATCAATTTTTTTCTCCCATTGCAGAAAAAAAAAAAATATATATATATATATATAAATCTGCAACTCTATACAACTCCAGTTAGAAAGCTTTTATTGCATTTATTTCCATAAGATAAAATCAGAACCTCCTCTCTTGCACGGATCTGATTGCTTTTGCCTTCTGGTCTGCTTTATCTCTTTAATGTTTATTCTTCCAGTCAGCACTTTGGAGCACTGATTGCTGCAGTTTTTTTGGTGTTTGTTTTTTTTTTTCCCCCCTTTTTCTCATCAGACAAAACTTTTCCACAAGTCAAGAAGCTGTGAGCTGGGCTTGGCAGTAGCAGCAGTTCTTATCTGCATCATGCAGGGCTGCGCTGCTTTGCACTCCGGAGTGATGTAGCTCTGAAATACCTCCTCGTGTTTGGCATTCCTGTTGGTAGCATCATTCCTGCTTTTCTCCCTCATGTGCTCAAATTTCTCTTGGATTTCATAGGTAACAGAGAGGTTGGTACCACAACAGCTATGCAGAAGGAGCAGAGGACTCTGCGGGATCCCCATGCCAGGACACAAAGCCACTGGCTTGGGGGCAGGGAGACCTCATTGCTCCCCACAGCACCATGAAGGGAGGTAGGAGTGAGGATGGGGACAGCTTTTTCTCTTTGGTGGCAAGTGACAGGACCAGAGGAAACGGTTCCAAGCTGCACCAGGGGATGTTCAGACTGGATACTAGGAAATATTTCTTCACTGAAAGAGTTCTCAAACATTGGAATGGTCTGCCCAGGGAGGTGCTGCAGTCACCACCTCTGGGTGTGCTCAAGCTCCATGCCATTAGGGAGATGGTTTAGTGTTGACCCTCCAGGGCTGGGGCAAGGGTTGGACTGAGTGATCTTTGAGGTCTCTTCCAACCAGACCTATTCTCGGTGATGCCCAGTGACAGGCCAAGGGGCAACAGGTGGAAGTTGAGGCATAGGAGGTTCCATGTGAACCTGAGGAAGATTTTTTCCCTGTGAGGGTGACAGAGCACTGGAACAGGCTGCTCAGGAGGGTTGTGGAGTCTCCCTCTCTGGAGATATTAAAGACCAGTCTGGATGTGTTCCTGTGTGATCTGCTCTGAGTGATCCTGCTCTGGCAGGGGGGCTGGACCAGATGATATTTTGAGATCCCTTCCAGCCCCTGACATTCTATGATTCTGTAACTCTGTTTAAGGAAAGGGCTAAAGGGCTCTCAGCCACGGAGTGACTGAACTGTGTGGGTGAGGAATACCATCCTGTGCCACTGGCTCTTGTTTTCTGTCTGATTCCCTGACTATCTGAGGTTAAGCCTTCACTCCCTCAACATCTCTGTGCTTCCTTAAGATGCCTCCAGCAAGCATGAACCAAAATTTAACCTGAAAAAGCAAACCTTGGGAGTAGCTTTGCCAGGGAGCAATCAGAAGGAACAGGCAGAAAGACATTCTCAGGCAAGAGGAAGGGAGAGAGGTTGTATTGTTAGCCCCGGGGCCAGCTTGTTTCCAGGCTTTCAGGCAGGGAACGTTGAAGAACTTTGTTGCAGATATTGTTTTATGCTCTGCAGAAAACACAGCAGAGGTTTAGATTTCCTACAAGCATCTTGCTTTAGAGAAGCAGTAAACGCTGCCTGAGCCTGAACAAAGCAAGAAGTAAAAGAGGAATGATATCCACAACACTGCACTTTGGTATTTCAGTCTGGGGAAGGGTGATACTTAACTAAGGATTGAAAAGCAAAACCCAAAACACCAGCACAACCCTGGTAACAGAATAACAGAATGGCTCAGGTGGGAAGGGAGCTCAGAGCTCATCCCCCCCAACCTCCCCACCATGCCCAGGGATACCTCTCAGCTACACTCAGCTGCTCAAGGACTCATCCAGCCTGGCCTGCAGCACCCCCAGCAAGGAGGCAGCCACAGCCTCCCTGGGCAGCCTGTGCCACACTCTCACCACCCTCACACTCAGGAGCTTCTTCCTCAGCTCCACTCTCAGCCTGCTCTGCCTCAGCTTCAAAGTCACCTTTATGAGAAGTCCCTCTGCAGCCTTCCTGCAGGATCCCTTCAGGTACTGGGAGGCAGCTCTGAGGTGCCCCCAGAGTTTTCCCTGGTCTAGGCACCTGCAGTGCTAAAATCAGCATAGCCTGTGTAGGTTCAGCATCCAAGCTCTCGCTGCTCTCTGTGAATACATCTCAGCCATCATCCCTTCAATCAGCCAGGCACTGAAGGACGTTTTCATTTTCTCCTGTGTGTGTGAAAGAGATCCTGCACACACCAAGTTGTGGGTGGCTTTCTGTACTCTCGAATTTGAAGCTCCCAACAAGAGGGGAAGACCTATCACTTGGACAAGATTATGCATAAGCAAACCATAGTGAACAAATGAGTGTGGCAAATTCTGCCTCACACCCAAGACTGCACCAGAGCCAAATGTGTGTGCATCCTGCTGTTCAGAACAGCTCCACTAATGCTGGCCTCTTCATTCATTCCTTCCAGCCCAGAAGGGATTAAATGACTACAGGAGACCCAGTGCAGAGTATTTCACAGAATCACAGAACGTTAGGGGTTGGAAAGGACCTCCAGAGATCATCCAGTTCAAACCCCATGATAGAGCAGTGTCATCCAGGGCAGGGCACACAGGAACACAGCCAGGTGGGCTTGGAAATTCTCCAGAGAAGGAGACTCCACAACCTCTCTGGCCAGCCTGCTTCAGGGCTCCAACACCTTCACCACACAGAAATGTCTCCTCAGGTTGAGGTAGAACCTCCTAGGTTCCAGCTTTTGCCTGTTGTGCCTCACCCCATCACTGGGCACCATCAAACAGAGCCTGGTACCTTCAGCCTGACACTCTCCCCTCAGCTATTTATAGCCATTGATCAAATCCCCTCTCAGCCTTCTCTGCTCCAGACTATTCCAGCCTGCAGCACATGTAGGAGGCAGGTGAGTTAGGTGGCAGAGGAGGAGCCCAAGACTTGTGAAGGAACTCAGAGCATGGAAATGCTCTGAGTTACACTTCTGTGATGGTTTGGGAGTTCCCCCTCCCACTCCCCATGTTTGAATTCACTCAGACTAGATTCAGCCAGGCTGGAAGTTAAGGAATGAAGCTTTTATAGTCACAGCTTAGCACAGGATACGAGCAGATATTTACAATAGATTACAAATATTTACAGCTAGATACATTAAAAAGGTAATACAGAAACACAGTGGTGGTTCCCAATCACCCTTCCTCCTTCCCCCCACCTCCTAATCTTATCCCAGTATCTGTCATATGTGCCAGGTACATAGGGAAGATCAGCCAGGGGGGTTAGAAGCAGGAATTGATTAGTTGGGTTACACAGATCCAGCTGGAAGGCAAGGAGAGGGAGAGACCAACAGACAGAGCTCAGACCAGAGCAACTCTCTGACTGTAATCAATTAATCTGTAACTAACTGATTAATTTATTACAAATACCACTGCCATCAGAGCAGCCTCTCTTACCTATGCTGACGCCTTTGCTTTAGTACATCTCAGCAATCCTATGAGTGAAGCAGACATCAGCAGTGTTTGCCTTCCACAGCCTAGAACCTAATTTCTCTTATTAAAAAATCCCAATAAACCTCAAACCAGCACAACTTTGCTGGTCCTCCTTGGTAGGAAAGGTCCTTGTGCCACCGAGAGCCTGGCTGAGGCTGCTCACTGATGGCTGCCACGAGCAGATGCCTGCATGTGCACACCATTTCCAACAACTTTCAGGGGTTAACTTCTGGAAAAAAGCAGATTCCCTCAGTGCAACCTCCAAAGCCAGGACCTGCTGATCTTTCTGAGCCCTGCCAAAGGACAATCAGGCATTCTCTGTGCCACAGATTGGGCCAGGACTTGCAGTCTGCTCATGGGAAGCACAAAGCCACAGGGTGGAAAGTTTTTCCTTTCTGTTCCTGTATCTGCATTGCCCTCTTTCTGTCACAACATTTCCAACCCACTACGAATTCACTAAACTCCATAAGTCTTGCTCCTCTCTTCCCAGCCATAAAGAGCTTAGCTTCATTATGCAACTGGAATTTCACTTTATTTATTTATTTTTTTCCCCCAGACTTCAACATAATTTTCTTCCTGCAGAAGAAGAAAAGCTATCGAAGGTGACAACATCTGAGTTGGGTTCAATGAGCTTTTCTCCATCACTCTGCTAGAGCTATCACTTTTTTCCTGCCTAATGGGGAAACCTACCTGGTTCCTGTCTAAATACAAAAGGAAGAGCTCATTTAGTCTCGGTTTTGGGTGCATATCTCAGGTAAAGTAACAGAAAATGTCTTAGGAACACTCAGGTAGTGACAAGGATAGAGGGAATGGAGCAAAGCTGGAGGTGGGGAGATTCAGACTGGAGGTGAGGAGGAAGTTGTTGAGCATGAGAGTGGTGAGAGGCTGGAATGGGTTGCCCCTGCAGGGAGGTGTTTGGGGCCAGATCCCTGGAGGTGTTTTTGGCCAGGCTGGCAGAGGCTGTGGGCAGCCTGCTCTAGGGTAGGGTGTCCCTGGGCATGGCAGGGGGGTTGGGACTGGCTGATCCTTGTGGTAACTTCCAACCCTGACTGATTTTGTGATTCTAAGATCTACTCAAGAGTAATTTGTGTATGACCTTATGTACTGCTAGGGGAAGCAACAACAACTACAGGCATCTCCTAGCGACTTTTAGGATACCCTTGAAGGTGTTTTTCTGGGGGGAGGGGAAATCCAAAGCTCCAATATTTACAAAGCAAGAATTATTGTAACAGGTTTCTGTTATTTATGGGGATACTTCAATTTTGAGCAGGCCTGGGGTCACTCAGCTTCTTTAAGGGTGATGGTTGGGGTACACAGGGCACAGTGAAAAGCACAAGATTGGCTCAATCTATCTTTTGGTTGGTTCAGCAGGAGCCACAACTCAGCCAGCCATGGTCTGAAGGATGCTTTTAAGGTCTTTTATGTTCATTGCCAGTGGTAGGGACAGCTCCTCTGTCACAGCACAGGGTCCTGACCTGGCCACAGGACTGACTGTGGTCTGTGTGTTGATTGAAAGTTTGCCTCAAATCTTGAGCCTGCAGCTACGTCAGACTTGTTCGTAAAGGTGAATGTGAGCAGACTGACACAAACAACTCCTCTGATGGCAACACAGATTTTCTGGGTGGCAAGCTGCACCAGCACAAGCACCCTTCAAGCCTGCTCACCTTCCCAAAGTCCAGGGGCTTGCATTGCTCAAGGACAATTTGGCAGGAGAGGTCATTTGTCCAAAGAGGATCAGCTTCAGCCAGGCTTTCTAACTGCAAAACCTTCCCTGAGCTGTGCTGGGCACACCACAGCCAATCCCCCCCGGCCCACCATGGGTCCATGACGACCTTCTCAGCCCCCACTGCTGGCACCTCACATCCACACTGAGTCACTTTAGCATCTAACCCACCCACTCCTAAAAGAGCATCCAGGTTTGGGTGCAGAGGACCGTCCTTAGGAGTTTCTCCTTTATTTTCTGCTGCTAAGAACATGTGCAGAGAAGTGGGGGTTCAGTTTCTTAAGCCCTCATCCTTCCTGACACGCTTTCCCCATGCCTTTAAACCAGGAGCCAGGACTGCCCACTCAACAGCATTTCCACAGCACAGAGCTTCAGCTTTTTTGGAGCTCACACATGCACAATGTCCTAACACCTCCCAGTGAATCAAAGGAAATGCTGGAAATGTGTTTTCACAGGCAGAACACTCCCCCAGGTCTTAATGGCTGCGGGTTTAAGTTGTCCATTAGCAGCTCTTACAAACTCCTGCTGCTTCCTATGCAAAACTCCTCCAAACATGCCTCATCAGGCACAACACCCAAACATTCCGAGTAGAGGAACAGTCAGGAATGCAAGAGATATGATCACAGGCTCCCAGGATGTCAGGGGTTCGAAGGGACCCAAAGAGCTCATCCAGTCCAACTCCCCTGCCACAGCAGGACCAGACAATTCTAGCTCAGGGCACACAGCAACACATCCAGAAACGTCTGGAAAGGCTCCAGACAAGGAGACCCCACAACCTCTCTGGGCAGCCTGTGCCACTGCTCTGGGACCCACACAGGCAAGAAGTTGTCCCTTGTGTTGAGCTGCAACCTCCTGTGCTGAAGCTTCCATCCATTGCTCCTTTGTCTATGGCAGGGAGCAGTGAGCAGAGCCTGTCCCCCTCCTCCTGAACCCCAGCCCTCAGATAGTTATAAACATTGATCCAATCCCCTCTCAGTCTTCTCTTCCACAGACTAAGCAGCCCCAGGTCCCTCAGCCTCTCCTCCCCAGGCAGTGCTGCAGTCCCCTCAGCATCCTCACAGCCCTCCCTTGGAGCCTCTCCACAGAGAGAGTGATTGGCATTGGAATGGGCTGCCCAGAGAGGTGGTGCAGTCCCCATCCTTGGAGGTGTTTCAAGAGGAGGCTGCATGAGGCACTCAGTGCCATGGGTTAGTTGATTAGAAGGGAGAGGTTGGAGTTGATGATCTCAGAAGTCTTTTCCAAACTGTTTAATTCTGTGATTCTGTGCATAGCTACTGGTGTTTGGGAGTGTTTCAGAAACATGAAGGCTCATGGATTTCTATTTTCTTGCCACTTTTTTCCTGCTAGATTCTTCTTGTAAATAGTGAAAAAAAGTGCATCCCAGAGAACAGATGTCCTTCATGATGTGCAAGAGAGCTCCTAATGTTGCTGTGGTCCTATTTCCCTCCATAAAATAAACTCAGAGTCTGTAACCATTGATCCTGAGCGCACAGTGAGGTACCAACAGTGCTGCTGGCCCTCAGCAAGCTTTACAATGCAGTGAGAAACAACCAGGAGCAGAAAAACCACCAATAACTCAAGCCCCTGAAGGGCTTCATAAACTTCCTCTTCAACATACTAGAGCTGGTGAAGGCCTTAACAGAAAAAATGATGTCTGCAGTGAAGCTTAGAGTGAGGGTGGTGAGATACTGGGGCAGGTTGCCCAGGGAGGTCATGGATGCCTGCTCCCCAGGGGTGTTCAAGGCCAGGCTGGATGAGGTCTTGAGCAGCCTGGGTTGGTGGGAGGTGTCCTTGCCCATGGCAGGGGTGTTGGAACTGAATGACCTTTAATGTCCCTTTCAGCACAAACCATTCCATGGACTGCTGAATCTATGAATCCCCTCAGTGTAACAAACCAGATGAAAACCTGGAAACTCTCCTACGAAAAGGAGGCAAATGAAGCCCAACTGCTGCTCCCACAGCCCTCCTGTGCCAGGCATGACTTCCTGCCCACAGCTCCCAACGCTTCCTAATCTATCAGGGTAGGTAAGCAATCCTTCCCTGTCTTTAACATGTCATTGACTTGTGCCTTTTGAAAGGAGACAACATTTGGAGTAGGTAAAGGCTACAGGTTTAACTCCATTTGCCTGCTCTGGTCTGGGAACTAATACATTTTGTGAGAACATCATCTATGACTCTGCTGCTGAACTGAGACACATTAATAGCCAGCAGAAGAGTTGAGGCAGAGGACTTCCTCTGCCTGTGTCCTGTATCTTTGCAGAGTTCACCTGAGCATGTGGTAAGAGCTAAGGTGAGTGTGTGTGACATGTTGAGCAACTGCATTTACACTCTGTACATTTAGTTTATCCACAGAATCACTAAGGTGGTTGGAAAAGACCTTTAAGATCACCATTATCAACTCAAAACTAGTTGTTGTTCATTGCTTTCTAAATTCCACAGAATCACAGAATGGCTCAGGTTGGAAGGGAGCTCAGAGCTCATCAGCTCTAACCTCCCCACCATGCCCAGGGACACCTCTCAGCTACACTCAGCTGCTCAAGGACTCATCCAGCCTGGCCTGCAGCACCCCCAGCAAGGAGGCAGCCACAGCCTCCCTGGGCAGCCTGTGCCACACTCTCACCACCCTCACACTCAGGAGCTTCTTCCTCAGCTCCAGCCTAACCCTGCTCTGCCTCAGCTCTAAACCATTGCCCCTTGGGCTGTCTCCAGCCCCCCTCAGCACAAGTCCCTCTGCAGCCTTCCTGCAGGATCCCTTCAGGCACTGGCAGCAGCTCTGAGGTGCTCCTGGAGCCTTCTCCTCTGCAGGCTGCACCCCCCCAACTCCCTCAGCCTGTGCTCACAGCAGAGCAGCTCCAGCCCTTGGGTCCTCTTTGTGGCCCTTCCCTGGCCTCACTCCACAGCTCTGTGTCCTCCTCCTGCTGGGGACAGCAGACCGTGTCTGGTTTGCATGCTGCAGTGTTTGTGTGGCTGCAACAGAGGCTTCCATGTCAATGCAATACAAACGTTCTTAGCTGGGACCTTCTCACCTCCCCAGAGATGCCCAGGACAGGCTATATTTGCCTCAGCCACTGCAACCATTTTAAGTCTTTATATGAAAAGAAGCACAAATCACAGAATGCTGAGCTTTAAGTCTCAAAATAGCAAAAGCCATTACTGCAGCAGCTGGCCCTGCTTTTCCTCAGCCTATCTGCCTGACAGAAAGCATCAGCTCATCTTCCTCTCCTTCACCTGAGCTCTGGCAGCTTGGGCTTTCCAGCAGGCAAAGCTCCCAGAGAACGTGACACCTTTTCACCTCTCTGCTGTGCCGGCATGGGAAATGACACTCCCGAACCCTGCAGGCGGAGGTGCAAATGCCTGGCGATGGGCAAAGCAGAGAGGTGCCCGGTGCGGTGCTCCGTGTCCTTGCACACCTCCGAAAGGCATCCGCTGAGGAGTGAGGAGCGGCAGAAAGCAAAGCGGTGACCTAAGGCAGCGGCACTCGCCCCTCCAGCCGCGGGTAGCCTGTCAAGCCCACCCAAGGAGAGCAGCAGAGGAGCTGCTGTGCCTGTCCAGCTCCTTCTGCTGACCTCCCAGACCGCATGGAGACATTTAAAAGTCCTCTGCGGTGGTTTCGCCTTGCATCGCAAAAGTGCCAGACTGCAGGAATGCAGGAATGCAGGCTTGGCCTCCCCACTCTATTATGCTTCGTCTGGGGAAGAGTTGCCAGCAGTCAGCATTTGTGAGCAATTAATACAAAGCACTGCGAGATGCGAGGCACCATTACTCTTCCTTCATTAGCCTTCCATGCTTGCCTTTGACAAGCCTGCGGTTGGCAAAATCTGACTTTTAAGAGCTCCTATGGTAGGCAATTTTTCTTCACCTTCTACTGTGTTGAAGCCTCCAAAGTGCATATTGGAAAAACAATGCATCAATAACGAGGAGCATCCCAGCCTGCTCCTGTGAGGATTACTTAAGGAGCACAGAGGTGCTCGCAGGCAAAACCTGAGGCACACAATTAGGACAGTTCTGGAACAGGAAAATGGGAAACACAAAATGTCATCTCTCACAGAGATAGATGGCCCCCGAAAGCAGAGCAAACCTCTCCAGCTGAAAACTCTAAACAAAGATGCACCTGCTAGCATTTCACACAGATCCACAGTGTCAGGGGTTGGAAGGGACCTCCAGAGCTCATCCAGTCCAAGCCCCCTGCCAGAGCAGCATCACCCAGGGCAGGGCACACAGGAACACATCCAGGGGGGGTTGGAAAGGCTCCAGAGAGGGAGACTCCACAACTTCTCTGGGTAACTTGCTCAAAAACTCCATCACCCTCACCACACAGAAGTGTCTCGTTGGGTTGAGGTAGAACCTCCTGGGCTCCAGCCTGTGCCTGTTGTTCCCCCTGCCAGAGCAGCAGCATCCAGGGCAGGGCACACAGGAACACATCCAGGGGGGCTTGGAAAGTCTCCAGAGAGGGAGACTCCACAACCTCTCTGGGCAGCCTGCTCCAGGGCTCCAACCCCCTCACCACACACAAGTGTCTCCTCAGGTTGAGGTAGAACCTCCTGGGTTCCAGCTTGTGCCTGTTGCTCCTTGTCTTGTCACTGGGCACCACCAAACAGAGCCTGGAGCCTTCATCCTGACACCCACCCCTCAGCTATTCATAGACATTGCTCAGATCCCCTCTCAGTCTTCTCTGCTCCAGACTAAGAAGCTCCAGGGCTCTCAGCCTTGCTCCACAGCAGAGATGTTCAAGTCCCCTGATCATCCTCATCACTCTCTGTAGAACTCTCTCCAGCACCTGCTGGAGACTGGGCTCTGGATTGGGAAGCCCAAAACTGGACAGAGTATTGCAGCTGTGGTCTCAGCAGGGCAGAGCAGAAGGGCAGGAGAACCTCCCCAGCCCTGCTGGCCACATTTCTCTTGCTGCACCCCAGGATGCCTCTGGCTCTCTTGGCCACAAGGTCACACTGCTGGCCTGTGCAGGACTTGCTGTTCACCTGGAAGGACTCCAGGGTCTTTCTACATGGAGCTGCTTTCCAGCAGTACAACTCCTAGTCTGTGCTGGTACCTGCTGCTGTTCCTCCCTGGATGCAGGACTCTGCAGTTGTCCTTGTTGAACTCCATGAGGTTCCCATGGATATTTCATACACACACTTTAATGAGTACAGATTCACAAGTGAACATGGACATGAGTCCACCATTTGTGACACAGAAAAGTGTCCTTGGGAAGAGAGAGACACGCAACAGGGAAGGAGAGAGAAAAAACCCTTGTCCATAATTCATGCCCTCTCCAAGTAGTGGCCACGGCAGAGAGAAGCAGGAAAGGCTGTCAAGAGATCATGCCATGTTCACCCAGAGCTTGTCACCCAGAGAGGATTACACTCGTTGTGTTCTTGTTAACCACCCCAGAGCCACTCTGTCATGATTAATTATTAATGAAAAGTGCCTTGAAACATGTCCTTTGGGGAGCAAAAAGAACTCTGAAAGCTCTGCTCCAGTCAGCACCTTCACTCTTTGAGGCACACAATTAGTTAAGGTAAAGAATCTCTGGCACAGTTTATAGGTCACCTTGCAAATGGACGTAAGAGATTTTCTTAGGTTATTGTTATTAAGTGCTGGTCCCAACAGGTGATGCAGGGGGCACTGGAGCAAGGGCCACTCATTATTTCCCTGTCAATATGCATTCAAGTCTCACGGAAAGGTGCTGCAGCTCCACAAGGAAAACAAACAAACGGCAGCTGCTTTAGGAGCCTGCAGTTAGCCCCCAGCCTTTTGCAGAAAGGAGGGGAAAAAAAAGGGGGGGGGGGGAATAAAAATAAAAGGAAACCATTCTACAATAGGAAAGCAAAATACCCAAAGATTTGCAAAAGAGAACTCGAAGCCTTTGCTTGCGTTCTGAACCACCACATCCTCTCAGCAAACGCATCCCTTAAGTCAAAGGCACTGAAGGCTGCAAGAGCTGCCCCCAGGCACAGAGCAGCAGAATGGACGCTCAGGCAGGAAAGGTGAGGAGGAGCGAGCAAGATGCTGCTGATTTGACTGGCAACAGAGGGGGCAGTCCTGTGTGACCTTGAAACGATGGCCAGGAAGCTCCAGGGGCTGCCAGAGCCAAGCGCAGCCTCGCAGCGCTGGGGTGTGTAACGCAGCTATGAGCAGCTTTATCTACAGAATCACCTCCTCCTCTTCTGCCTCAAAGTCCTGAGGAGAATCCACCCCGAGAAGTGGTGGAGCCACCACCCCTGGGGGTGCTCAAAAACCATGCAGATGTGGCACTTTGGGACAGGGCTTAGTGGACATGGTGGTGCTGTGCTGCTGGTTGGAGGTGCTGTGTTGATACCAGGTTAGACTTGGTGTTCTCAGTAGTCTTTTTGACCCTTACTGATGCCATGGTTCTAGTCCATGACTCTAAACTGTGCTCAAAACTTACCTACCTCCAGCTGCCCCCACAGCTGCCTCTGCCCTGTCCTTCCTTCTGCAGGAGGTTTTTGCTTGGTGTATATTTTAAACCAGCCCAGAGCTGGTCTAGCAGGTGTCTATCGTTCCTGAGCTACTATTTTTCACAATCCTTCATTTCCTTCTTGAACAGTGCTGAAGTGCTTGACAAACTCTGCAAGGAGGGATCCCACTGGTGGAATATGGTGCCCACAGCAAGCTGCTTGGCAGCCCCTTACATTCCTATTACATCTCCATTACAAGAGGGATGTGGACATGCTGGAGGTGTGCAAAGAAGGGCCACGAGGATGCTCAGAGGGCTGCAGCAGCTCTGCTGTGAGCACAGCCTGAAAGAGTTGGGGCTGTGCAGGCTGCAGAAGAGGAGGCTCCCAGGGGACCTTCTGGTGGCTTTCCAGGATCTGCAGGGGGCTACAAAAAAGCTGGGGAGGGACTTTTGAGGCTATCAGGGAGTGACAGGACTAGGGGGAATGGAGCAAAGATGGAGGTGAGGAGATTGAGGCTGGAGGTGAGGAGGAAGTTGCTGAGCATGAGAGAGGTGAGAGGCTGGAATGGGTTGCCCGTGCAGGGAGGTGTTTGGGGCCAGATCCCTGGAGGTGTTTTTGGCCAGGCTGGCAGAGGCTGTGGGCAGCCTGCTCTAGGGTAGGGTGTCCCTGGGCATGGCAGGGGGGTTGGGACTGGCTGATCCTTGTGGTAACTTCCAACCCTGACTGATTCTAGGATTCTATTCTCTTAACAGGCAGAGCAACAGCAGGCAAGGCTGACAACAGCAGCAGCGACCGTCTGTGCACATCACTGATGGCTTCATGCAGGCAGAACAACAGCAGGAGTTATTTTTGGCTTCCTCCTGCAAATATGTTTGTGTGATTGTGCTCTCCTTTGAGGCACAGATAGATGCTGATCAAAGGCGGTGCCGAGCGATGCCTGCCTTGATGCAGCTTCCCACTCCACCACTTTACACCAGAGAAGTCCAATTGTCCAGAGCAGAACAAGGTGCTGCTGAACCACACTAAGGCTGATCAAACTTAGTCTCAGGAGAGCTATTACAGATAATAGATCACTGCCTCCTTTCCCCCCGTCCCTGAAGAACCTGATGTTTGAGATAAGAGATCCTCCTCATCTCATCTTAATAATGCTCAGCACTTTGCAAGCTCTGCTTCAAAGCACTACACAGACTTGAATTGTCACAGAGCCCCAGTGAGAAGGCAAAGCATTATCTCGTGTGAAAGATTTAAAGTACAAAAAAAAGCCAAAATAACAACCAAAAAAAAAACAAACAACCCAACCCCAAACCTGGTGAGCTTTACCTGGCATCTCATACTGGGCAGGAACTCCAAGTTGGAGCTGGACTTAGACTGCAGAGGTTCTTTGCTACCAGCTCAACCTCTAAATATAATTTTACCCCATCTGCCTCCTCTGGATATTAACTATTAATAGAGGCATTGTCTCCTCCTCCCTAAACCCAGATACTTCGTGTTCAATGTTACTGGCATGATAATGACACAAAATTGAACTATTAGCCCCAATTTCTATACAAAGTCCTGAAGGGTGAAGGCAGCCTTGGTGGCACACTGTGTAGAAGAGGAGGAGGACACAGCTCCATTAAATGTGACTTCTTCACAGAGCCACAGAATGGCTGAGGTTGGAAGGGACCTCAGAGATCATCTACTCCAACCCTGCCATGGGCAGGGACTCTTCTCTTCGCCTTCATTCTCTAACTCATTTCATGTGGGGCTGGCAATATTTCTGCTCTTTAACAGGTGGATAGAGCTGATTTCTCTGAGCCCATCGCTGTTGCTCCCCTCTTGCAGCAGTAAATTTCATATATGGCTGAGCCAGAGCACTGAGGCAGACCCCAGGGAGCAGAGGAGCTCCAGGCTCTGGCTTTCACAGCTGGCCCAGTTGGCAGCAGCTCACATCTGGTGCCCTGCCTTGGCCACCCAATTTATTGGCAGTGGGGAAAGGAGCAGCAGGATGATACAATTCCCCAGCCATCCGCCTGTGGTGCTGACTTGCTTAACCTTGTGTATGCTAAATAGTAAAATAAATTTTGAACCTAAGCTTTGAGATGGCTCAAGGGACCCTTTATTATGACAGGAGGAGTCTGTTTTGAGCAAACATCACCAGCCACGTCTCTCTGAGCTACCTGCACCCTGTGCTTTTAGCTTTAGGTTTGTCAAGTATCAACTTTTCTGGTTGTGTAACCCTGCTCTGTGTGGGCAGAGGCAGGGATGTAAAGCAAACACATCAGCTTGGGAGCTGCAACCACATCACAAACAGACAGCAGCCTTCTTAGGCTTCGGCTCTCCTCACTGCTCTGACCCTGGCAGTGCAGCAGATGAGAAAGCAAGAGAAATGAATTCCTGGGCACGGGGAGACTTCTGCTGGGCCAAGGGAAGGGGGAGGCTGTGCTCTGAATTCCTCCAACTCCCCAGTGCCAGAGCTCTGCAGCACCTCAGGAGGGTGCCAGGGCTGCAGTGCTCCTGGCAACACATTTTCAAGCTACAGGTAGAGCAAAGCCCTTCAGCTGGAGCAGCAGTTCAGATAATGTGGTCATGGCAGGCAAGAGGCAGCAATGTGAGAGGAAAGAGCACTTCAGTGTGAAGGGTATGGGTTCTGGGTTTGGTCTTAACTCTCAGCGACTTTGGCCTTGAAGAAATCATTTATTCTTCTACTGACTCCATCCCCTTCTACACTGGGTGAGGAATTCTTTCCTCACATTTGCCCACAAGATGTTTTGTTGGAGCTTCATGGTGCTACATCAGAGCACCAGAGTGGAAAGAGGAGAGAGAAAAAGTGATCTCAGTGCCTCACAGTGCTATTCCTGTACTCCACAACTCACACCCTCCTGGGGATCCACCCAAGCCAGCCAGCTCATTTGCTGGGAAGATTCTTCTTCTAGACCAACTGAAGGCAAAAAAAAGAAATCTTCCAATCTTTCCACTACTGATTTAATCTAAATAGAAATGACCTCCAAGCAGGGGAGAAGCTGACTCAAGGTTCCCCCCCCTGCCCTTCTTTGTGTGTAGCACATGGCTGTGGTCATGCTCACTGAGTCCTCCACAGGATTGTTGGTCTCAGCTTTCCTAATGCAAACATTTTGTTCTTTCCACCACGCCACGCGGCCCCTAAATTAATTCTCTGCTGTAATTATATTTGTAAATTGTCTGAGTTAAGTTTGCAAACTGAACATACCAACAGAGAAGGGAAAAAAAAATAAAATCCCCACATCTGCAAGCTCAGGATTGTTCCATATGGGTTTTTCCTTGTGCCTTTCTTTTTTCTTTTGGTTTTCATTATCAAATTCAAAGCTCCTGTTCATTGCTGCAGTACTTCACAATTAATTGCAATTCATTAACCTTTTGAGAAAACCTGCAAGTTGCTGCCATAAGCTCCTTTTTTTCCCTGGCCTGCTTCCTCATAAGGCTGTTTTGGGGAGATGTTAGGCTAAGGAAGGATTTTTAAATCCCTGATATTAGGACTGAATACTAATTCATTTGAGGTTTCATCTCAATTTCCCAGCTCAAGCTAATGTCCCTCCTCTTTTCTGAAAGCATCTTGCCCCTGAAGGTATCCTGAAGTACAAATAAGGAAAATAATTTCTGTTTCTTGATTTCTTCATTCCCCTTGCCAGAAAACAAATGTTCTGGGTTTGCAGCATATCCATACCTGAAACAGAGGGAAACTCCTGGGAGAGAAAAAGAAGCATGTAAAGATCATAATGATCAAATACAGACTTCGAGTCACCCAGCCTGGATGTGGTGCTTAGGGATATGGTTTAAGGTGAATCTTGTAGGGTAGGGTTCTGCACTTGATTTGGTGATCCCCACCTGGAACACTGTGTGCAGCCCTGGAGCCCCCACCACAAGAAGGATATGGAAGTGTTGGAGCCAGTCCAGAGGAGGCCACCAAGATGCAGCTGAGAGGGCTGCAGCAGCTCTGCTATGAGGACAGGCTGAGAGAGTTGAGGCTGTGCAGCCTGGAGAAGAGAAGGCTGCCAGAAGACCTTAGAGTAGCCTTCCAATATCTGAAGGGGGTCTACAGGAGGGCTGGGGAGGGACTATTGACAAGATCTTGTAATGACAGGATGAGAGGTAATGGGTTTAAAGTGGCAGAGGGGAGATTGAAACTGGATATTAGGAGGAAGTTGTTTGCAGTGAGGGTGGTGAGACACTGGCACAGGTTGCCCAGGGAGGTTGTGGCTGCTCCCTCTCTGGAGGTGTTCAAGGCCAGGCTGGATGAGCCTTGAGTGACCTGTTCTAGTGGGAGGTGTCCCTGCCTATGGCACAGGGGGGTTGGAACTGGCTGAGCTTTGGGGTCCCTTCCAACCTAAACCATTCTATGATTCTAAGGGGCTTTGCCAACTTACATGTTTCTGTGATGGAAACCTGGCTGGCAGCAGAGATGTGAGGGCATTGGTGAGATCCACACAACACAGAGCCCAGGAGGAGAAATCCTGCTCAACACAGACCCCACCAAGAGCCCCTCTGAAGGTGGGACACGGTGCCCTTCCATCACAGCTGTGATGATGTGGGCTAGGCTGTTTCTCAGCAGAACTGTCTGCACGTCTTCAAAGCAAACACTTTGCTTTCCTTGGGGAGGCCTGGTGGGATCCCCCAGAGCTGCCCTGTGTGCAGGGCTCCTGCCCCAGGCACACCTGGGATGAGAGCACAGCAGACTGCAGGCAGGCAGAGCCCTGCCCGGCGCAGCGGGGAAGCACAGTTCCCATAAGGGATCTTCTCCAGCACACCTTAATCACCTCTGGCAGCAGCTGGCATCATTACTTACTTCTGCTGTCTACAACATCCATCTGGAGGAAAAAAGAGGCTCCTGTTCTTTTTCTCAAAGGGCTCAAACTTGCATGTGTGGTCCCCATCACAGAGGTGCAGCAGATTGCCCACGTTACTGTGTCCAGTGTACCTGGCCTCCAGGATTGCCAAGCAGCCTCTGCAGTGCTCTGACAACAGACTAAGCTCGGGAAAAAAACGATTCCATCACAACAGAAGGCATAAGGAAACGTGCAGCTTCCCAGGCTAAGATTGCAAGAGGGGACACTTCTTGTTCATCTTGCTGAAAGAGGCCCTGGCTCACTGCAGAACAAGAAGAGCTTAAGGGCTCCCAGGCATGTTTTTATGTAAATCAGACTTCATGCATTATTTGAAGACACAGTTTGGAATGTAACTTATTAGTGGCTCATTTTTTTTCCTCAAACCTGAGATTCTATTTCATGGAAGACTGCCTTTTGTCAAAGCTTTTCTGTGTATCTCAGCTTCCACTACTGTTTCACCCCTGTAATACGAACAGAAGGAGATGAAGGCTCATTAACAGGCATAAAGAAATTACATGGGACAATTCTATCAGTTTTTAACTCCCCAGCTGTCTCACCTCACCTTCTACATGATGGTAGGCTGAGAAGTATGCTTCAAAACCCAGGGGAGAGCAGCTGCCAGGCACACACGAATGCACAAGGGGAAAGGAATCCTTTACCCATCACTACTACTGGCACAGCTGGGCCTGACCTTGGCTTGCCAAAGAGGAAGAGTTAAGACAAGGCCCTCACAGCAGTACCTAAGGAGTCTCCTCAGCCATGAGTTCTGGAGCCCCCAGCTCAGGAAGGACATGGAACTGCTGGAGAGGGTCCAGAGGAGGGCCACAAAGATGATCAGAGGGCTGGAGCACCTCTGCTATGAGGACAGGCTAAGAGAATTGAGGCTTTTCAGCCTGGAGAAGAGAAGGATTCAAGGACACCTTATAGTAACCCTCCAGTATCTGAAGGGGGCTACAGGAGGGCTGGGGAGGGACTATTGACAAAGCCTTGTAATGACAGGATGAGAGGGAATGGGTTCAAGCTGACAGAGGGGAGATTTAAACTGGATGTTAGCAGGAATTTCTTCACAGTGAGGGTCACAAGACACTGGCACAAGTTGCCCAGGGAGGTTGTGGCTGCTCCCTCCCTGAAGGTGTTCAAGGCCAGGCTGGATGAGGTCTAGTGTTCTAGTGGGAGGTGTCCCTGCCTATGGCACAGAGGGGCTGGAACTGGATGATCTTTGAGGTCTCTTCCAACCTAAACCATTCTATGAGTGAGCTACCTCACATCTCAGCTATGCCCCCTGCCTTGCACAATGTATGGGACCAGAAATAAACTATGGAGCCCTGTGCTGGTTTGAGGCTAACTGGAGTATTTGAATGAGGGAAATGAGAGTATTGGCTGTGAAAGGAAAACAATGGTGATGTCTGTATTACCCATTTGTTCTGCTGGGACATATCAAAGCAAGGACAAAGACAAAGCTAAGTTCAGTTTCTGCCTGCCTGTCACCATATTAATTCTTCTTCCTTATCCTGCATGTTCCCAACTAATCATTCGTCTTCTAAGACCTCCTCCTGACCTTTCCAGCTCACCCTGCACGTAAAGGAGATTCCGAGATATGGGAGAAGGTGGAAAGGATGGAAACAAGGTGGGAGAGTGGTTGGGAGCCCCTCCTGGGCAGTGTGGCTGCTGGGAGAGGTTTTGTATATCTGTATTACCTTTTAACTCGCATATTACTGTATATAGTTGTAAATAAATCTGCAAGTATTATATATTTCTCACTTGTAAATTGTGCAAAGCTGTAAATACAGCTTCATTCCTTAACTTCCAGCCAGCTGAGTTTAGTCTGGGTGAATTCATGGGCAAGGGGGGCAGGTAACACCCAAACCACTACAAACCCCATCTCTGCAAATACTGGAGGTCAGGCTGGAAAGGATGCTGAGCTACCTGATCTAGCTGGAGATGCCCTTGCTCACTGCAGGGAGGTTGGACTAGAGGACCTTTAGAAGGTCCAACCCATACTATTTTATGATTCTGTGAATAACCTGAATGAGAGAGAGGAGTGGGTAAAATCCCAGAGAGATGAAGCACTGGAGGTCATGAAAGGCAACAGAGGGCACATAAATAGTGTTTCTCTCCATAAGTGAAGGGCTTTGGCACAGAGTGAGACAGTCAACAGGTAGCTTTCATCCTCCTAACAGCTGGCCTGCCCTTATCAATGCATCTGTACTGCAGCTGCAATTAAAAGCTCTGATTTGGGATTAGGACTGGAGTGTGCCAAGTGTTGCACAAACAGCGATCCCAGGCACAATCCCCACAACCATTTCAGAACCACAGCATAAGGTGAGACAGACACAACAGATGGGTACAACAAAAGGTTAAAGCTGCTCACCAGGACAGCAAAATGATGATGATCAGTGCCACAGTCAGCATCTGCAGCGCACTAACGTGTGGCTGTTGGTCAGGATGCTGTAAACACCGCACCAAGTGTGGGGAAAGGGCCCGAGTGTGGCAGCAGCTCCACGGAGCTGCCAGGAGAGGAGCAGAGAACTGCTTTAAGTAAGCCTTGGAGGCAATAACATAGAACTAAAGACAGGAGTGGCAGCAAAGGAGAGGCAATAACAGCATTTGGGTAGGAGAAGAATCCCTTCAAGGTAAATAGTTGGTATTTGGTGCCCTCACTTTCCTCCGCCGGCAGGATGCCTGCTTCTGCTCTCTGCTGGCTTTCATCCAGGAGGTTTTCCTTGGAAAGTGCAGGCTGTTATTAGTGACTTCTCCTATCACTAGTAACAGAAAAGCAAACCTAACTGCTCCCCTATTTTGGCTGTCATTCTCTGAGACTCACACAACAGCTGACTAAAAAATCCATCTAATAGGGGTGCACTTGAGCCCAAAGGAGGCTGCGCCTCCACACAATCAGCATAGCTGTGCTCAGAGCTCACTCTGTCGATAGGGGCTCTCAAAAAAAAAAAACCCTCTCCCAAAGGCTGCTGCCCACCTGAGGGCTGTGGCACTTCATGCAGATACCCTTTTCTGTAGATTTTTCTCCCAATTGCAGTTCCACAACGGAGCCTTCAGGTATATAGATCAGACAATCATCTCCAGGCATCTGTGGGGAGTCGATTCCAGCCTGCCTTTGCAAGAGACTGCAATTATGATCCCGGGGGTGGGGAATCTACACCTTACTGTTCTTAAATAAGTGACATCCTACCTGCAACGGCTGTTCCCTTCTGCACACATCACAGTGGCACAGGCACTGCAGCAATCAGACCCACCCAGCAAGTGAATCCAGCTGGGCAGCCTCCAGGCCTGCTTTGGAAGAAGCTTATTTCCATCGCTTGTGTTCTTACAGTGAACTTTCTAACTGCCTTTGCTCAACTACTACCTAATCCTCCTCATATTTATTCAACACCCTTCTAACCTACATTTCCAGCAAATGGGATGACATCTAGGGTCTTCACATGTCAAGTTTTCAGCATATTATGGAAAAACAGGTGCCCCTGCACCAGTAAACTCACAAGCACTGGGGAAAGAAGTCCAGCATCCAGTTTGATGAGAGGTAGGAAAAACATCCTGACATCCAGGGACATCTGCAGCCTCTCCAGCAGCACATCATTAAGTGCACATGGAACAGAAGTGCTCTGTCAGTACCCGGGTGCTGGCAGAAGCACTGCTTCCCATCTTGACAATCCACCACCTCTTTTCAGGACTCATTCCACTGAGGTGTGCAGCCTCCAAACTGCTCTGATTGCCCTATATGAAATTCACACTTCTTAGATGTCTGCTTTGGGCATTCCTGAGGCATGTACTGCATGATGAACGCCATCAAAACAGAAATTCACTGGTCTAGGAAACCTCCTCACTTGCATCTTCCATTCAGCTGGTGAACTGTCAGTAAGGGAGGAATTTCACAACCCAGAGTGGATTCCATTTCTAGACATCTACTACAAAAGGATTACAGCCAGGAAGCTGCTTTAGAATCAGTCACAGAATCACAGAATGGTTTAGGTTGGAAGAGACCTCAAAGCTCAGCCAGTTCCAACCCCCCTGTGCCATAGGCAGGGACACCTTCCACTAGAACAGGTTGCTCAAGACCTCATCCAGCTTGGTCCTGATCACCTCCAGGGAAGTTGTGTAGCACAGAAGCACAGAAAGGGATGGAAGATCCCATTCTGTGCTTTCTGTTATCCACAACCTCCCTGGGCAACCTGTTCCAGTATCTCACCACCCTCACTGTAAAGAACTTCCTTCTAACATCCAGTTTAAATATCTCTCCTCTGCCAGTTTAAACACATCACTTGAGACACAAGCTGAAACCTACTGAAATTAGTGAGCATCCTTTCATGGATGCTGGAGACAGCAGAGACGGGAGGACACAGAAGTGGCCTTACTGCTGCTGTCCAAGCCAGGCAGAGAGAAGAGAACCCTGGTTAGATGTTGAAAATGTCTCTTCTCCCAAAGGCAGACAGTCCAGGAGCACAACCTGCTGTGGCCTCTCACTGTACTACATACACCTGACACATTCTGTACTGACATTAACTGAGGTGTATGGGTCCAGTATGAAATGCTAAAGGCTTGGACTTTCTGTCTGACAAAGCAGCACCTAGCTTCTGGAAATTCAGATCATTTCTGACAAAGCAGCACCTAGCTTCCAGAAATTCAGATCAATCCATGGGTGTGAACACAAAGGAGAGCTCCACTCAATGCCCATCCCTAACAGAGGAAAAGAATAACCTCATTTATTTGGCAGGATAATCTCCTGTTTCTGCACCAACTCTTTACTCAGCCATGTGCTATCACCAGCCCGTGGGTGACCTTGTGGCTGTCTACAGGAGGTTCCTTCCCACCCACAGTGCACCCCCCGCCGCGAGCCTGGCACACAGGGGCAGGCAGTAAATCACACCTCCAGATGGCTGAGCTCGATCTGCCATGGAGGAGACCCCAAGTCACTCTTCTCATCCCAGAGGTCACTCGCTCCAGCTCTCCCTTCATCCACAATGCAGCCCCGAGAAGATGCACGGCCAGAGGTTAACGCGCAGAGCTGGACGCCTGCAGACACTTATATATAGACCTGCCACGTGTCCTGGAGGGGTGTCATTAATTCTGCAGCTCTGCAATGTGCTTCTGCAGGTACTGATAAAATGCCACGTGCTTGCCCCAAGGGCCACTCGCCACAATACCCTCGGCTTTGGCACAAAGAGCACCGAGGTGCAGGCGAGGAGACCCTGAGTTATCATCTCAGCTCTTCCGCTGCCTGCCTGTAATAATTCTGTGCTCTTTCTAGTTCTTAATAAGCAAGGTCCCTGGGTGCTGCCAGGGGACAGATAACTGTAATTTACCAAATGTGCAGCTAGAGTGATGGAGGGGACGGGCAGGGCACGGCAGGCAGACCTGGGGACAGAGTCCACCCTGCCTCTCCTCTCAGCCTCGTGGGCTTCCAGGGGCAGATGGGAAGCTGTAAGATCAGTGAGTGAGCACCCAGCTGACTGGCAGGACCACAAAATGAGATCAGAGGAGGAGATTCACCAGTCTGGTGGGTCTGCATTTCTGATGCTCTGCACCATTGTCTGACAGCTATGATTTTAACACTCACCCACAAATAGTTGCACTGTCTAGAACAGTACCAAGGATGAGCTCCCTTCACTGCCTGAAAACCCCACGAGCCAAAAGGAGACCTACAGTGAATGTTGGCCAACCACCCAATTAGAGAAAAACTGCTTTTCAATTAATCTGGTGAACCAGGAGAGGTGTCAAAAGGAGCCTAAGCTACAAAATGAGTATCACAGAACCACGGCGTCCCAGGATGGCAGGGGTTGGAAGGGCAAGTTTATGGATGTCAGCACATGCTGAAGGTCTTTCCCAATGCCACGGCTGATGGAATTAGGGAGGACAGCACATGAGGTTTTATGCTGTTTACAGCAAGCAGAAGCCTGCTTAGAGCAGTTATGGTTCAACCTAAACCATGCATCTCTCTTTCTGCAACAGAAAACAAAAAAAACAGTTTGAGAAATGGGGCAATCTCAGGAGGTTTTATAGGCTGAAGGTAAATGCCTGTGTCCAACCCAAGCAATTATCAAATAGCTAACTCCTGACCCGGGAGAAGAAGTTAAGTTTTCTGAGCTAGACTGGCCAGAATTTGGTGCCAGGTAACTCATGCAGAGACAAGAGTGCCACATGAAGCATCATCAGGATGCAAAGCAGAATCCCGGGAGCCATCCTACATGCCCCGGGTTGAAAAAGCACAGCTAAATCCTGGTAGCATGATTAAGGAGGAGGAAATTAAAAAGAGCTCACTCTGTTTAGCCCAGCAGAATGAAGTCTGAGAGGGGACACAATTATTCTTTATAGATACATTTGGAAGTAAACAGCAGGGAGGAGGAAGAATTATTTAACTTTAAAGGCTGAGGCTCATACAAGACCGAGGGGCTATAAATTGTTCATGAATAAATTTAGACTGGAATTTAGGAGATTTCTGACAATTTGCACACCTCCCAAAGAAGCCAGTGTAGGCAAGATGACTGCAAAGGAATCTTGATGCATTCCTGGGGGAAAAAAAAAAAAAAAAAAAAAAAGAGCAGATATGATCTTGGAGGCAGGAATTAAAGTTTCAGACACAAGATCCAGGAGTTAGATTTGCTGTGATAGTTCTTAGACTCATATAATCATAGAATGAGTCAGGGTTGGAAGGCACAAGGATCAGCCAGTCCCAACCCCCCTGCCATGCCCAGGGACACCTCACACTAGATCAGGCTGCACACAGCCTCTGCCAGCCTGGCTGCAAACACCTCCAGGGATGAGGCTTCCATCACCGCCCTGGGCATCCCATTCTAGGCTCTCACCACCCTCATGCTGAACAACTGCTTCCTAACATCCAGTCTGTCCCCATTTCCATCCCCATTTCCAGCTTTGTTCCATTCCCCCCAGCCCTATCACTACCTGACAGCCTAAAAAGTCCCTCCCCAGCTTTCTTGTAGCTCCCTTCAGATACTGAAAGGTCACAATAAGGTCTCCTGGGAGCCGTCTCCTCTCCAGACTGAACAGCTCCAACTCCCTCAGTCCCTCCTCATTCAAATTTGGCTGAAGCTGGCTTGATAGCCTTGAGTAGCCTTTTGAGTGGAGGTGCCTGACAGGTTGATCTTGCTGACCACACGAGGCAGCTGGACTGAGTCTCTTCCAACCTGGTTGATTCTGTGATTCTGTAAGATCAAGGAATAGTTTTCCAGGTAGAACACTGTTTCTCAGGTGAAAGTGAGAGGATAGTTTGGGGAATGATGTTTGCTGGGATTTAGTGCCTGCACCTTCTGTCTTCTAGAGACAAGATTTTTCCTTTCTTTGTAAGCAATTCTCTTGCTTTTAGTGATAAAGAAAGGCACATTGGACAGTTGTGCAGCAGGCACTTGTGGCTCAGCTGTAGAGATGTTGTTTAATGGCTGCACACATTCTCCACAGCCCTGTTCACAGAATCAGTCAGAGTTGGAAGGGACCACAAAGATCAGATAGTCCCACCCCCCCTGCCATGCCCAGGGACACCCTACCCTAGATCAGGCTGCCCACAGCCTCTGCCAGCCTGGCTGCAAACACCTCCAGAGATGTGGTCCCAACCATTAATCTATGGAGTCAAACCACACTGCTGAACCTTTCCTTTGCCACCAACACCCTGCAGGATCTAAAAGCTCACTGACTTCGGTCCCGTGCTTTGTGCCTTCCTCATTTTAGCTTCAAATCATACATGGAAGCTAATTTTCCTTCAATAAAGCATCTGTGTGCGTGATGCTCACTACAAGTACCTCTAAGCACCCCCATTTCCTCACACTCCCTGGTAAACCCTTTAACTGCTCCTTGTAAAAGCCTTTTGGTGTGTCGGAGAACTACAAGTTGTCATTTTTTGATGGCAAACACTAAACTCTAAAAGGGATACACCTGCAAAAAGGCAACTGGTTTTTTTTCAAAGGTTAGTAAATGAAAGCTCAGTAACAAGTTCACACGTTTGATTCAGCTCACACTTCTTCCCAACGTGCCTGGTTCCCCACATGGCAGCAGAGCACCTTCAAAGGCTCTCGTGTGCCTCTGCGCTAAAGCCGCTCTCTCTTCCGATGCATTTCATGGCTGCGGTGAGGATTTCAGGGCAATCCATCAATCTCACTCCATTATCCACATCAGGAACGACAGGAAAACCTTCCTGAAACATTTCTTGCTTATTTGGAAAGGGGGAATTGATGAATATCATGATATGTTGGAGCAGAGTGCTCAGAAACTGATTAAGGCAACCAGGCAGAGAAGGCTGACTCAGGTATGCGATACCCACTGCCAACCTCCAGAAAGGGCTGAGGACTGATGTTCAGCTGCTGGAAACCCCTGGTGGTGCTGATGAAGTTGATGGGTTACTCTAATTTATCTGACAACAGATTCCACCATGATTAACCTTGACTGAGGGACAAAAAAAAAAAAAAAAAAAAAAAAAAAAAAAAAAAAGACAAGACAAAAGAGAAACTTAGAGAAGGAGTGGCAGTGCCTTTGTGCCATTCTCCTGTCCTCCAGCAAGAACGTGGGTCACATTGCTCTGGAGGAAGCTCTCATGTGGGAACATGTGCTGGATGTAACACCCATCACAGGCCTACAGGATGTCAGGGGTTGGAAGGCACCCAAGGAGATCATAGAGTCCAGCCCCCTGCCAGAGCAGGACCAGACAATCTAGCTCAGGGCACACAGCAACACAGCCAGACAGAGTCTGCAAAGGCTCCAGACAAGGAGACTCCACAACCTCTCTGGGCAGCCTGTGCCACTGCTCTGGGACCCACACAGGCAAGAAGTTGCCTCTTGTGTTGAGCTGCAACCTCCTGTGCTGCAGCTTCCATCCATTGCTCCTTGGCCTATGGCAGGGAGCAGTGAGCAGAGCCTGTCCCCCCCCTCCTCACCCCCAGCCCTCAGAGGTTTAGAAACATTTATTAAATCCCCTCTCAGTCTTCTGCAGTCTAAGAAGTCTGCCTTGCCATGTTTACGCAGGCATCCTCAGCACCTCTTGTTCTTACTTCTCTTCCCCCTTTTTTATTCCTTCAGCTTATCTAAAAGCAGGAGGAGGGAGAGAATGAGAGAGAGAGCTCTGCCGCAGCCTGGGCAGCAGGTAGGGTAGCTATCAGTGGCAGCCTCTGTCTGCTCAAGCTGCAGCAGCTGAATAATGCACCTGGTAACACGGTCTAAATATGAAATTATCTGTCTACACACCTACAAACCAAGTGTTAACAGGGCCATAGCAGGAGCTGCCTTTTGCATCTATTAATACGTGGCAACCTTCCCTGCCACGAGTGGAAGCGGCAGGCAGGCCTGCATGTTTTATTTACAGGCGTCTGGCAAAGGCACAAGCCTCCCACTATTTTTAGCCCTCCAAAGCAGATACCAGAGCCTATGAATTTAGAATAGAGCAGAACAACAGGGAGAGGAAAGAGGGGAGGGGGGAGAAAACAAAAAAAATAAATTAATAAAACAAAGTTCTGCTTCTAACTTTCCCTTTAAATGAGGTATAGAATGGATGCCAGGCTCCAATGAAAACACATTCAGCATCATTTACTACCCTCTGTAGGAGAAGCAAATTGAATGCAGCAGAGGCATTAAAACTGCAACACTTTCCAAGAAGTCATCGTTAGAGAAAGAGCCTCTCTTTCAAGTGCCAGCCCTCCAGGTCCTTACCTCACACCGTTATTACTAACCTCTGATTCTCCTGGATTTAACAGCACAATGAAGCAAACTAATTAAGTAGCCATGGATCCATAGATCTGGGCTTTTTTTCCTTCTTCCACTGTGTTAAAGACATGACATCACACCATCAGGGGCTGAATCTGTGAGATGTGCAGCCTCACCTGTGAGATGTGGAGCAGAGAGGTTCCTCCAAATGCCAGGCACTCTGACTTAGAGTAGAATAGCATAGAATAGGATAGGAATAGCATAGGATAGGAATAGAACAGGATAGGATAGGATAGGAATAGGAATAGAACAGGATAGGATAGGAATAGGATAAGATAGGAATAGGATAAGATAGGAATAGGATAAGATAGGAATAGGATAAGATAGGAATAGGATAAGATAGGAATAGGATAAGATAGGAATAGGATAAGATAGGAATAGGATAAGATAGGAATAGGATAAGATAGGAATAGGATAAGATAGGAATAGGATAAGATAGGAATAGGATAAGATAGGAATAGGATAAGATAGGAATAGGATAAGATAGGAATAGGATAAGATAGGAATAGGATAAGATAGGAATAGGATAAGATAGGAATAGGATAAGATAGGAATAGGATAAGATAGGAATAGGATAAGATAGGAATAGGATAAGATAGGAATAGGATAAGATAGGAATAGGATAAGATAGGAATAGGATAAGATAGGAATAGGATAAGATAGGAATAGGATAAGATAGGAATAGGATAAGATAGGAATAGGATAAGATAGGAATAGGATAAGATAGGAATAGGATAAGATAGGAATAGGATAAGATAGGAATAGGATAAGATAGGAATAGGATAAGATAGGAATAGGATAAGATAGGAATAGGATAAGATAGGAATAGGATAAGATAGGAATAGGATAAGATAGGAATAGGATAAGATAGGAATAGGATAGGATAGGAATAGGATAGGATAGAATAGGAATAGGATAGGATAGAACAGAAGAACAGGAATAGAATAGAATCGGCCAGGCTGGAAGAGACTTCCAAGCTCATCCAGTCCAACCTAGCACCCAGCCCTAGCCAATAGCACTCAGTGCCCATCCAGGCTTTGCTTCAACACCTCCAGGGATGGGGACTCCACCACCTCCCTGGGCAGCCCATTCCAATGCCAATCACTCTCTCTGGCAAGACTTTCTTCCTAGCATCCAGCCTGAACGTGCCCTGGCACAGCTTGAGGCTGTGTCCCCTCATTCTTTTGCTGGTTGCCTGGGAGAAGAGACCAACGCCACCTGGCTACAACCTCCCTTTAGGTAGTTATAGAGAGCAAGGAGATCACCCCTGAGCCTCCTCTTCTCTAGGGAGGAGGACAGGAAGAAGAGAAACACTTCACAGAATCATAGAATCACAAATGGCGTGGGTTGGAAGGTTCTCAGAGCTCCCCACCATGCCCAGGGACACCTCTCAGCTACACTCAGCTGCTCAAGGACTCATCCAGCCTGGCCTGCAGCACCCCCATCAAGGAGGCAGCCACAGCCTCCCTGGGCAGCCTGTGCCACACTCTCACCACCCTCACACTCAGGAGCTTCTTCCTCAGCTCCATCCTAACCCTGCTCTGCCTCAGCTCCAAACCATTGCCCCTTGGGCTGTCTCCAGACCCCCTCAACACAAGTCCCTCTGCAGCCTTCCTGCAGGTACTGGCAGGCAGCTCTGAGGTCCCCCAGAGCCTTCTCCTCTCTAGTTGTCTGTTTTGCCTGCCTGCCTAGGAGCAGACACATTGAGTTTGATTTTTCTACACAATCCTATTTCGTCTCCTTAGCACCATTAACATTAAATAGCTATTAGGCCAAAAGGCAGGAGTTGAGACTCATTTACTTTAAAATAACCACTAGCACAGATTTGCTCATCCTGGGTCATTATCTGAATTTGCAACAAGCTCAGGCAAAGCCTGAGGCACGCAGGAGGACCTGTGGCCTTTCTGCAGCCTGTGCTCACTGTCCTTGAGAAAGCCACACAGCTCTGACCAGCATGGTCACAGCCAGGCTGCAGCCACTTGTCAAGGAAAGAACTTCCAGATGGAGGATGGAAGGAGTTTTGGAAGACACCCAACTATCCTCCTCAGCTGCTGCAGAAAGCAGAGTACAAGTGTGATAAACACTGATTCTCAAACTGCCACCCTTTATCTTGCAAGTGGCACCCCAGAAAGAAGTGGAGCTGCAGCTTCCAAAGCTGGGCAAAGAACCCCCAGCACCCAAAGACAAAGCCCTCCTTGAGCTACCTTTGTCCTTGAAGCACATCCCTGCACATCATGCAGGGATCATGTCACCATCCACAAACTTTAGCTGTGAGTAACTGTGCTCAGAGCAAGCACTTTCCACAGCACTTTGAGAGATGAAGAGGGAGGAAGCAGCAGTTCAATACTTCAAAAGCAGGATCAGGACTCATCAATACCACAGATCTTGCATTGGACAGAGCTAACTGCTGCAAACCTCTGGTGACATTTGCCACATGGTGTTTAGAGGAGTACTGCAAAAAACTGACTGAATTGACCAAAATAGAACATATGATACACACAGACACTGTACAGAAAACAAATCCATCTTTGCATAACAGTCTGAAGAGCAGAGGTCTAAGATGATGCTTTCTCCACACAAAATAACAGAGAATTTGGGGTCTTGTTCACTCACTGGTAAGAAAAACATCTCTCAGCATTTTTTTGTTGTGGCTCATGCAGAAAGTCTTGAATATGGTTAGAAGGGAATGGTTGCGTTTTGGAGAGGGCACTGGGGCAGAAGATGAGGACCTGCTGCAGTAAAACCAATCTGCATCCCATCCCTCTCCAGCTCCCATCCACCAGGCAAAATCCAGTTGTGCTGGTGCTGAGTTTGCCACCAGCTGCCTCTGTTGCCTTGCAGGTAGGAGGGAGAGGAGCAGCTGAACAGAAAACTGAAACACCACTGGCAGAGGGGAGATTGAAACTGGATGTTAGGAAGAAGTTCTTTGCAGTGAGGGTGGTGAGACACTGGCACAGGTTGCCCAGATGGGTTATGGATGAATAGAATCATTAAAGCATAGAATGGGTTGGGTTGTAAGGGACCTCCAGAGCTTGTCTATTCCAACCCCTCTGCCAGAGCAGATCACACAGGAACACACCCAGACAGGTCTTGAATATCTCCAGAGAGGGAGACTCCACAACCCCCCCGGACAGCCTCTTTCAGGGCCCTGTCACCTTCACAGGGACAAAAATTCCTCTTCATCTTTAAATGAAACTTCCTCTGCCTCAGCTTCCATCCAATGCCCCTTATGCTGTCCCTGGGCATCACCCAGCAGAGCTGGGTCCAGCCTCCTGCCACTCACCTGCACATATTGAGAACCATTGCTGAGGTCACCTCTCAGGCTCCTCTTCTCCCAGCAGCACAGCCCCAGCTCTCTCAGGCTCTCCTCCTAACAGAGCTCTTCCATTCCCATCAGCATCTTTGTGGCTCTGTGCTGGGCTCTCTCCAGCAGTTCTCTGTCCCTCTTGAACTCGAGGGCCCAGAACTGGACACAGTACTCCAGATGTGGCCTCATCAGGGCAGAGCAGATGGGCAGGAGAACCTCTCTTGTTCTACTAACCACAGCCCTTCTAATCCATCCCAGAACGGCACTGACCCTCCTGGCCACCAGAGCACATTGCTGGCTCATGCTCAACCTCTCATCCACCAGGATCCCCAAATCGTTTTCCCTTTCACTGCCTTTCAGCATGATTTCTGAGGTGCCTTCAAGCCCAGGCTATTGCAGGATTCCATGACACCAGCTCTTGGGAGAAGGTCTCTTGAGCCAGCACCAGCAGGCAAAGCAGAGCAACAATTCAGTTACTGCAACACCCCTAGCCCCCTGCCAGCACCCCAGGGCTGCAGGGCCAGGAGCTGCAGGCTTCTCAGCAGATGATTGATATCATATCACAGACCAAAAAAAGAAAAAAAAAAGCATCAATCTGCAAATGCTTTAAAATGGGTAGGGCTATAGGATCTGAGCTAATGATTCATAAAATCATTTGCTGCTATTAGGCTACAAGGATAAGTGCTGCCAGTGCTTTTATTTCAGTGCTTGGTGTGGCACCATCAATCCAAACCCTACCTCGTGCACAGTGATGGATTTCTGTAGTGCCGAGGAGCCCAGAGCAGCCTTGTCAGGGCTTTAAAAATCTAGATTGCTATATGCAATTACAGGTGTCACAACAGGAAATAACAATCCCAGACACTCAGAGGAAAGCTCAGGAAACTCCTCTGCACACCAGGCAGCAAGGCAGTTGGTTTAATATTCCCGTGCCGCGCTGTGATTATTGCACTTGATGGAAGTGATATATTTTCACATAACTTGATCTAAGGTTACATCTCCCATGAAAATGATTTGCAGCCTCGAAATCCCTGAGGACAAGGAAGAGTAAGAGGGATCTTGTTAACGGGCAGATGTCATTTCTATGACCGTGTCAGCAGCTGTCAATACAGGAATCTTTCAGCTGGACTCTGTCTCAGAAAATCACTTGGCAAGACCTTAGCTGGCAGATATTTTCATCCTTAACCTTTTACTTGAAGAGCAAAAAGGCAGAAATATGCACTGCTAGGCAAATCTAGAAGTGTTTGTTTCATGCAGCTGAGAACAGTCACCATCTGAGAGGAGTAAGCTGGCTGAAGGTCAAGGCCCTTGAAGGACACACACCACGATCCCTCCGTGCTGCCCTCCAAGACCTGACGGCGCACAGGAGCTCATCCTCTCCCTCTCCCCAGTGTAACCTGACAGCAGCACTTCATTTTTCATCTGTATAATAAATTAGATAAAATGGTTGAGGTGCTGGGAGACTCACGAGCCCAAGGGACTGGTAACTCGATGAAGACTTAAAAATAAAGTCACTAATTGACATCCAATCATGGGGAGAGTAATGAAGAAATCATAGCTGTCTGGAGACCGCATGGGGCTGACAGGCACTTTCACTCCATCTTCTGCAACACAGTCAGAACAGACATTGCTGTGGGGGGCAAGGACAACCTCTCCAGGAGGGGGATTGAAGGGTCAGAGAGGGATATGAAACATTTCAGCTTTTCCATTGCAACAGCCCTCCAAAAGCTAAGGGGAATCGCTTGGCTCACAGTAAGAGCTTAGACTCCCTTCTTACAGGTTTGGGTTTGGGGCTTTTATTGAGGGGGCTCCTTACAGGTTGGGGTTTGGGGCTTTTTTGGGGGGGCTGCTCCTATTCCCTGGAATTTCCTTGCACTGAAGTACATTGCAAAAAAAAAAAAGCAACCAACCTCCTGAGAAGCTGGAGAGTGTATATCTGGCAGCACAGAACCAGTGCCCCTGCTTTGTGGGGACTTTCATTTCGCAACGTTTAAACTGCATCAAATTATTTGTACTGTACAATTAATTATGCTAAACTGCCTAAGCCCTGCATGAACATTCTCTGCCTTTTAATCTAAACAAAACACACACACAGAGCAAACCAGCAGAGCTGGAGAAGTCTGCAGCTGATGCCAAGAGCAGCAGAACTTGAGACTCATGTGGCCTTTCAGGAGCCCTGCTGAAAATAAAAACCCAAAGCAACCAGGACAGCCAAGCCCAGAGTGGGAAGAAATGAGAAAATGGATGCAAAGCATCTCCTCAGAATGGAGAGCACCTTAAACTCCAGAACCAGGGCAAGCACATGCACTCTACTGGGCACTTGAAGCTGCCTGGGAAGCTTTTCCTACTGTCAGAAGCAGTAAAGAAAGCAAAGCCTCTTTTGAGCATCATCACCTTTGCCCCTTACGACTTGCCCAGTGAAGGAAACCCAAGAGGCCAGAAGTGCTGAGCTGCCCGTTTTAGCCAGCTGGCTTGCTGGGGATGAGCCACCAGTGACTCAGAGCTTGGCTGGATCCTGACAAAGGACTTGGGGCACACAAAAGATTTGGGAAGTCTCTTCTCTTTCTGAGTGGAAGGAATGAGTGAGTGCATGCAGGTCTATATCACATTTAAATTACAGAAGAGCCTTACACACAGAGCACCTCATTAGCCTTTTACAACAGCAACTGTCATCTTTACTCTAATATTATGACTGCAATGCTGTGGCTGGTTAATGCTTCTGAAACTTAATCACAGACTACAAACCCTAATTGTTCTATTTCTACTACGTCTCTGACCTCTGTGCTCCAAATGATAAACTCTGCAACTGGTTTTCAAAGTACATCAGTGTCTGTACATTTCCACATACATTTACTCACAGTAAATATTGGGAAGTGTTTGCAAACCTTATATGAAGAGTTTCTATTAAGGGGAGGAAAGAAAAGGGAGGTTTAAAGCTCTACATGAAGACATTGTTTCAACATTTGTAGGGCTATTGGTAAAGAAACAGAAATGGCATCTGCATGCTTATAAATTAATGGTTCTGGCTGGAAGGGCCCACAGAGCTCATCTCCAACCTCCCCACCATGCCCAGGGACACCTCTCAATATTAAACCTAGTCACAAAGTATGAAATGCTAAGAGACAGAAAATTGGGGCTTTTTTCCTTCCTTGAAAGTGTCAACATCCTTGGGAGAAAAAATACTGAGTTTTGGTGATGCTTAAAACAAGAAAGGGAAGCAGTATTTGTGTGAAGATATATTTTGATCACATGATTATTATTATCTTTTTGATATCATAGAATCACAGAATCCTAGGATCTCCCAGGTTGGAAGAGACCCCAAAGCTCATCTGCTCCACCCTTCCCACCATGCCCAGGGACACCTCTCAGCTACACTCAGCTGCTCAAGGACTCATCCAGCCTGGCCTGCAGCACCCCCAGCAAGGAGGCAGCCACAGCCTCCCTGGGCAGCCTGTGCCACACTCTCACCACCCTCACACTCAGGAGCTTCTTCCTCAGCTCCAGCCTAACCCTGCTCTGCCTCAGCTCTAAACCATTGCCCCTTGGGCTGTCTCCAGACCCCCTCAGCACAAGTCCCTCTGCAGCCTTCCTGCAGGATCCCTTCAGGCACTGGCAGCAGCTCTGAGGTGCCCCTGGAGCCTTCTCCTCTGCAGGCTGCACCCCCCCAGCTCCCTCAGCCTGTGCTCACAGCAGAGCTGCTCCAGCCCTGCCAGCATCTTTGTGGCCTCCTCTGGCCTCACTCCACAGCTCTGTGTCCTCCTGCTGCTGGGGACAGCAGCACTGGAGGTGAGGTCTGAGCAGAGCAGAGCATAGCCAAGGGGCAGGATCCCCTCTCCTGCCCTGCTGCCCACACTGCTCTGGCTGCAGCCAGCACACAGCTGCCTTAGGGCTGCAGGAGGGCACTGCTGACTCCTGGGAAGCTTCTCAGCAGCCAGCACCCCCAATTCTCTTTGTTCAGAGCTTCTCTCGGCACACTCTGCACCCACCCTGGATTTGTGCCTGACTGTGTATAGAACTGTCCACCTCTGCAGAGGCAGTTAGGGGATGCTATCGAGATGCCCTCTCACTGCTCTGCAGCAGACAGCAGGAGGTTCAATCTGAAAGGTTCGGATCCAGTGGAGTCTCTCATTTTCTTCAGCACACTTGGATCTCCCAACCCATATTGATTCAGCGCTTTTGTGAAAAAAAAACCAACAAACCACCTCTCTAACATCTCATTCACTTGATAGGTCCTTTGGGGCCCAATATTGTTTCTTCTGCTATTATGGCCCATTGCCTCCAAATACTGTAACATCTGTGGTACATGATTACCAGCTTCTCGGGCCAAATTAGTCCCTGGTGCAACTTCACCACAACCCATCACATTCTGCCAGGGTGAGTCTGACTCTTTGCCTTTCCACATTGCTCCTCAGAAGTTGATGTGCAAATGGCACCATCCTTTACTTGACTTTATTTTTTTTTCCTTTTCTCCCCTAAATAATTACACCAACAAAAAGTAGAATGGCCTGGAAAGAACGATGCAGGATAAAAATCAGAAGTGTTATTGTTCTTCTGCATGCAATTCCACTTTTCCATGTGGGGCAGTCATTATTCAATTTTCCCTATCTTGGAACATAAAGCAGAGAGGGAAAAAAAAGAGAGAAAGAGGGGGGGAAAAAAAAAAAAAAAAAAAAAAGGAAGTTTCAGACTAATTGGAACTTGATATTTCTTTAACTCTTTTGGAAAGCAGCCCAAGCACCCTGGCTGTGCTTTCAAGCCTGGATTCTTCAGGAGACAAAATGAAGTGCAGAAATCCAGATGGGGAAGAAGAGTTGATGCTTCACGCATCCTTAGGGAGTCTTACACATCTCTTTAAAGAATTCTTTGGGGGAGAAAAAAGAAAGAGAGGAGACGGTATTTGGAACCACGCCAACAATTCAGGTTGGAAAGACCTCAGGAGGTCCAACCCCCTGCCCATACAAGGGCTGACTTCAGCATTAGATCAGGCTGTAGGTCTTCGTCCTCGCCATGCAATCCCGTTATGGGGTTGGCACTATAGATAGCCACTGTATGGGAGGAATCCTTAACGGGGCTGTAATTGTCACTAATTAAACTGCTGGGCTCATCAAAAGGGGTGTTTTCCACAGCTGGAAAAGTGGCAGAAAACGAGAGCTTGTGCAAAGCTGAAACACAAAACCTGTGCCGTGGCTGCAAGGAGAGCAGGATTAAAGCAGTGGAGCCTGGGGCTGAGCACAGCCTGTGGTGGTGCAGGAGCACAGAAAATGTGAGAGGCTGAAGAAGGCTGCAATTATCCAGAGGAAGGAGGAAAAATAGGAGACATAAAACACGGCAGAGTGGAGGGATTTGTCAGGAAGGGCAAAGAAGGATCACAGAGGAAAAGGCAAAAAAATGGGTGTGATGGTGAGAAACAGATTCTCTGCTGCACAGCAGGCAGCAGCTGCAAGTCTCTCATCAGTCCTGTTCTCTACACATCTACAACACCAAAGAGGAAAACAGAAGGACAAACCCAGTGCATAATTAGTATGATCAACCTAAAGAGATGCATAGATGTACACAGCAAAGCATGATCAAAGATTACATTCTGTGATTCTGTCACCCACAACCTCCCTGGAGGTGATGAGGACCAGGATCGATGAAGCCTTGACCTGTTCTAGTGGGAGATGTCCCTGCCTATGGCAGGAGATTGTAACTGGATGATCTTTGAGGTCCCTTCCAACCTAAGCCATTCTCTGATTCTATGCCAGCCTACAGTGGCATCACAGCCAACCAGCAATCTACCCAACAATCTCAAACAACCCAGAAGGCAGCCCTGTGCTGGGCTGCATCAGAAGCAGTGTGGGCAGCAGAGCAAGTGAGGGGATTCTGCCCCTCTGCTGTGCTCTGCTGAGACCTCACCTCCAATCCTGCATCCAGCTCTGCTGTTCCTAGCAGAAAGAGGACACAGAGCTGGTGGAGTGAATCCAGAGGAAGGCATGAAGACAAAAACAGGAATGGAGACCTTCACCTATGGGGACAGAATGAGTGAGTCTGGGCTACTCAGGCTGGAGAACAGAAGGCTCTGTCTGGGGAGACCTTAGAGCAGCCTTCCAGAACCAGGAGCACCAAGAAAGCTGGAAAGCAACTTCTTACAAGGGCTTGTAGCGATTAGATGGGAGGGAATGGACTGAAGCTGGAGGAAGGAAGATTTAGACTGGAGATTAGGAAGAAATTCTTGCCAGTGAGGGTGGGGAGACACCAGCACAGTTGTCCAAGGAGGTTGTGGATGCTCCCTCCCTAGCAGTGTTCAAGGCCAGGCTGGATAAGGCTGGTGGGAAGTGTCCCTGCCCATAGATATCTTTAAGGTCCCTACTAACCTAGACCATGCTATGAATCGATGAATCTTTCAGGTCCCTTCCAACCTAAATCGTTCTGTGATTAATTATTGGTGGCCTGTAAAGATGGAGCAGAGTAAGCTCCGAGTAGGAACTGCAGAGCTATTGATGAAGTCAGGCTACAGAAATCCCCTGAGCCTTTCTTTCTTTTAATGGTGTGGAGAAAATAATTGATCAGTTGCACAATCCTGCCCTTTTAATAGCTGTAGTGCAATCTAACTTTCATTGTTAGCAGGAATCTTCAAGAGCACTTTACAACCTTGGCCAGCTACACCTCGAATAAAACAGCCTCACAATGTCTTAGAATTTACAGACTTTGGCTAAAAATAGAACACGTGTGCTGAAAAAGATTAAGCACCTTAGGGAGGAGGAAGGGGAATAAAAGAGAAGAGAGAGAGGAGGTTTGGTTTTTTTTTTTTTAATTATATATTTCAAAATATTTTTCAAAACTTATTTTAAATTGTACTTTTAAAATAATGTTTTCAACTCATAAATTATTTTTTTGTAAAATACGTTTCAACTTGTAAAATATTTTTATTTATGTTTTAAAAATAGGCTTTAAAATTTAAAATATTTTTCATTACAGTTTAAAAATATATTTCTAACTTCAAAAATATTTTAAATTA
>VWZI01022983.1:125123-139903 GCA_013396835.1 Psilopogon haemacephalus
AACATCCACTGCATCTTCCCAAACTGCAGAAAAACAGTGCTGCAGAAATGAATTGTGAGAGTAACAGTACCTGCACCCCTGAACATCCACTGCATCTTCTTAGCTATTCTGATGTTATTCATGTGCACAGAGAATCAAAGTCCTCTGTAGGGGCACAGAGGAATGAGTAAAACCAAGCACAAAGGAAATCTTTCAATAGTCAGAGCTAGGCCAAGAATTTTCTAACTTTGGGGCTATGTTTTTCCTAGTCCCCTGCCTTGTTTAGCTCAGATTCAGATGAATTTCCAAGCCTTTGAGGAAATCACTTTAAGAGAATGGCAGGGACTCCTAACTCTGGACTGGCACAGCTGAAGCTAGTTTTGTTCTATTAATTGTCAATCCATGTAATTAATCCCTGGAGTGCCACCAAGTACCTGAGAGGTTTACACTGATGCTGTGCAGCTCCTGTGCCCTTGCTCCTGCACTGGGCCAGTTTTCCAGCAGCAATTACACTGTGCTGCAGCCCTGCCAGCAAGGCTCTGAACAGCACTTGCACTTATCCTACATTTGTGGCTTTTTCTTCATTTTAAATTTTTTTTCTTCCCCTCCCCTCCCCCATCTAGCTCATACTCAGTGCTTCTTGGGGGCCAAAAAATCAATTCATTAAGCCCCCCCAAAATTCCACCTAAGTGGACTAGCTGGGGACTGTACAGGCCCATCTTAAAGCAGCCACAGGCTGTCCTGTCATTACAAGACCTTGTCAAGAGTCCCTCCCCAGCCTTCCTGTAGCCCCTTTCAGATCCTGCAAGGCCACTCCAAGGTCTCCTGGCAGCCTTCTCTTCTGCAGGCTGCAGAGCCCCAACTCTCTCAGCCTGTGCTCAGAGCAGAGCTGCTGCAGCCCTCTCAGCATCTTGGGGACCTCCTCCAGTTCCTGTTGGTGCTCCAACAATTCCATTACCTTCTTGTCTTATGGGCTCCAGAACTACATATATATATACACATATATAAAAATATATGTAATTTTTATACATATATATCATAGAATTAGCCAGGTTGGAAGAGACCTTCAAGCTCATCCAGTCCAACCTATCATCCAGCCCTAGCCACTTGACTTGAGCCAGTGTTCCTGCAGGCAAAGCAAGCACAGAAGGAAGACTTCAGCATAGTATGAAATTCATGAAGAGTTCTTGTTTGCTGATAAACAAATAGCTGAAGATTCTCTGCTCTTATGAAAGCTCAACTGGCATGAACTCTCCCACCACACACCAAGGCGTATCTTTGCGAGGGATTTACCATATATTTACATTCTTGTCGTAAGTGACCTTTCATTTCATGGTGTGATGCCTGCCCGGCCTAAAGCCTAGGCAAAGAGGGAAGCAGTGGTTTAAAAGCCTGTGGCAGCCACAAACATTCAGCTTTGCTATTCCCCAAAAGCAGCTTTGCATACAGCAGTGATCACACTTCAAAAGGCGTGCTGCTCCCTGGAGTGTGCTTACAGGGAAGTGCATCACCAGCGATGCTGCATTTTAATCTGAAGATAATGAAAAAGACAAACCTTGGTAAATACATTGCAGCTACACCTGAGTTACTGCAGCAAGAGCCTGCTACAGGCTGCCTGTGCTACCCTACTACGCCTGGTGCTGGTGGAAATCAGAACAGTCTCACCCTGCCTGATTTATTTGAAGTCTCAAGGACAGCCTGAAATAGCAAATGGCATCTTAGATTTGCACTCTTTTCCCCAGTATAGACTTATATAGGTTAATAGATAGCTAGAGCAAGTGGGACTGGGACACATTATATAAGTTCCAGAAGCACTGAGGATAGCTTTTTTTTTCAGGGCCTCAACAAAAAGCACTGCACAGCTGCCTGACACAGGATCTCACATTTCCCTCCTGCCCTGGAGGGCAAGGTGGCACCTCTGCACCAAGCAAGGCTTCAATCAGCTTCCACAGGAGCTCACATTTCCCTCCTGGTCCTGGAGAGCATGGTAGTACCTCTGCACCAAGGAAGGATTCAATCAGCTTCCACAGGAGCTCACATTTCCCTCCTGGTCCTGGAGAGCATGGTAGTACCTCTGCACCAAGGAAGGATTCAATCAGCTTCCACAGGAGCTCACATCTCCCTCCTGGCCCTGGAGAGCAGGGTAGCACCTCTGCACCAAGGAAGGATTCAATCAGCTTCCACAGGAGCTCACATCTCCCTCCTGGCCCTGGAGAGCAGGGTAGCACCTCTGCACCAAGGAAGGATTCAATCAGCTTCCACAGGAGCTCACATTTCCCTCCTGGCCCTGGAGAGCAGGGTAGCACCTCTGCACCAAGCAAGGCTTCAATCAGCTTCCACTAATTTGCAATAATGAGATCAAGTTTAGGCCAGCACACTCGATCTCTTCTGGTTTCTATCTATTTCTCAGGTAGTGTTCAGATCCTCCAGCAAGCTCTTCTAGCATCACTCAGTCTCAAAGCAGACTAAGTGCAGGGTGTGAAAATCAGGGGCCTGGATATTGAATTCCAAGCACTTCCTAAAATCCTTCCACTTCTTCCTTTCCTCTAAGTACTGTTTTTGCTCTGCCTCTCCCACACTGTCAGCCCCTTGTTGTGGTCATCCCAGGCATTACAGCTGATGTACTTCCCCTCTAACTGACTTTCCACACAGATCATCGTTTCCACACGTCCTATTTTTTGTTTCCCACCCCCATTACCACCACGTTTTCAAATACCTTATTGACAATCCAGTCAATGCCTGATTCTGCTGCACCAAACCCTCCTTCTAAAACAGACTTCAAATGCAATGTCTTCCAGTGTCACTTCTGTTCCCAGGCAGTGCTGAAATGTTTTTATCCTCTCTAGACAGCTGTACAGTTAACAAGCCAGGAAGCTCCATAAATAGCCTGGGTGAAAGCAGCAAGCAGTGAATTCCAAGAACAATGGAGATTTCCAGCTGCAATAGTCAGTTTAATTTAAGGTATTGCTGGAGCTGCTTTGGATTATTTACACACACACACACAACAATTTAAGTGTGTATTATCTGAGCTGTGCTTATTAAAAGCTTCCCAAGCCTCTCAAGACCTCCTTTACTCAAGGACCCGCTCCAAGCTATACATTCAGCTCCAGCACAGCCTTCCCCTCAGAGACCAACTCTGCTCCCATCATTACTGCCTCCAAGCTCTGCTCTTGAAAGGTTCAGGCAGGCAGCACACGACTTACTCAGGGAAGCCTTTACTAGGTGTTGCTGCTTTGATTCATGGAGGCTGGGGCTGGGGGCTGTGCCTGTCATAACAGGCACTGTAAGACATGGTTAGAGTTTTATTAGAACTTGTTTTGCAGGTGCCCAAGGAGGGGCTGGCAGCAGCAACGCCGAGGAAGCAGAACCCTTCTCGCCCAGCGCATCAGGAGCAAGAGGCAGCTGTGCAAACTTTAATAAAAGCTGATTCATACTTTCCTTCCCCTTTCAAACGTAAGGCTCACATCTGCTGAGCCCTGATCCTTCTGCCTGCACAAATCCAACTTTCAATCAAACTGCACTTTTTATTTTTTCCCCCCCTCATTTCTCCTTTCCTTATGCACGAAGCTGCCGTGACAGCTGGGGAGAGGCCAGGCTGACATGTTCACTCCGTGAAGGATGGCCTCCTGTCAGCTCAGCTGTGACACAACACTCCCAGCCTGAAAGGCTCTGATGGCTAAGGAAGGCTGCACTTTGTCCTTCTCTCCTCACCACTTCCGATAATGCCTTTTTTCCACTTAGTGCAGCAATGCAATATTCCGGCAAGCAACGCTGCACAAATCTCTTCCCTCAGGATATGCAGCAGTTATTTTATTTCCTTTTTTTCTTTTTTTTTTTTAGTGAAATTGAAGGGTTTAATAAAATAAAAGCAGCAAGAGAAATGTATAGGGTAAACATGTCAAACGCTGGTTTTTACTCCTGTTACCCAAAGAAGCCAAACAACTACAAGAAAGCTAGAAAGAGACTTTTTAGGCTGCCAGGGAGTGATAGGACTGGGGGGATGGAGGAAAGCTAAAAATGGGTAGATTCAGTGTGGAGGTGAGGAAGAAGTTCCTCAGCGTGAGGGTGGTGAGAGCCAGGAAGGGTTTGCCCAGGGAGGTGGTGGAAGCCTTATCCCTGGAGGTGTTTGCAGCCAGGCTGGCAGAGGCTGTGGACAGGCTGATCTAGTGTGAGGTGTCCCTGCCCATGCCTTGGGACTGGATGATCCTTGTGGTCCCTTCCAACCCTGACTGATTACATAAGTCATCCTCCTCCCTCAACATCACTTACCCCTTCTTCCCTTCAGCTCACTCTCACTACCAAAGCACAATCTGCTAAAGGAAAGAGGTTAAATAGGAGCTGTGACAGTGACCAGCAGGACAGCACTCAGCTATTAAAAGGAGAGGATGTACATCACAGGGCCTGATCCAAAGCTGTTCTCACACCCCTGCAATGCCCCCCTGACCAACAGGAACTCCAAACACCCACTTGTTCTCAGACTCTTCCCAGAGCTATTAGAGCCAGAGGAAGGCATTTGTCAAGGTGTGATCCCAGCAGTACATCTTGTCCTCCCAAGGAGAAAGATTTCTTTTCTCCCATGACAGTGAAAGAGAAACAGGAGTAGTGAGCTCCAATTTCTCAAAGTGACAGAAACTGTGACTTTCATGGGTGCTCAAAGAATATGATCTGTAGACTCGCAGCAGCTAAAACTGATTTTGTCATTCATTTGGGACTGCAGAAGGTCATCCTGTTCCAGATGGAGTGGACTCTCTACAGTCTTTGTACAGATGCACAGGCATCTAGGTCTCTTCTGTGGGTACACTGTATGCACATTAGACATACTAAGATATATCACCGCTATTAATGACTCCTCCATGACTAATTGGTGACAGTAGGAGCTGGAAGCATGGTAAGGATTAACCCCCTACATCCTAAGAAAGACACAAACCTCTTGGAGCAAGTCCAGAGGAGGCCACAGAGGTGATCCAAGGACTGGAGCAGCTCTGCTGTGAGCACAGGCTGAGGGAGCTGGGGGGGTGCAGCCTGCAGAGGAGAAGGCTCCAGGGGCACCTCAGAGCTGCTGCCAGTGCCTGAAGGGATCCTGCAGGAAGGCTGCAGAGGGACTTGTGCTGAGGGGGTCTGGAGACAGGCCGAGGGGCAATGGTTTGGAGCTGAGGCAGAGCAGGGTTAGAGTGGAGCTGAGGAAGAAGCTCCTGAGTGTGAGGGTGGTGAGGTTGGAGGGGATGAGCTCTGAGGTCCCTTCCAATCTGAGCCATTCTAGGATTCTGTGACTGTCTGATAAAGTAGACAATTTATTCTCTCTCCAAATTCAGGGAGATTCTGAAATGCTGTTAGCTGTACAACTTCTTACCCTCCTGCTTTTTTCAATTAAGTATCAATCCAGCCTAAGTGCTACAGTGAGTGTAGATGCAAGTCAGACATGATTTCTTCTCTGTCAAATCCACTCAATTTACATAGCAGAGTCAGTGAGATGTTACAAATATGTAATGCTGAAAAGTGTTTTATTAACTTGCTTGGTTGGGAGGGAGCATCCTCTCATTTGGATGCAGCATAGAATAAATCATAATCAGATGTGGAGCACAGGACTAATCCTCCATGCAACACAGAGACTTCATATCTCATTTTTGCTCAAACTCTGGACAAGCCTCCAAAGTATGCATAGATGAAAATTAGAAAAGGAAAAACATTAAGCAAGTCTAAATAACTTCTTTTAACTCAGACCTGTGCTTGTGTTACAGCATCTTGTAAATGCAAAGCAAACCACTTGAGTACAATTTGCAACTGGAAGCCAGATTAGTTTGTTTTTTAATCAGTCAATGGGATGTTTTAACCCTGCCCCCTAGGAAACACCTTCCAGGACTTGCCTCTGAAATAGTGTCCCACCAGGGCATAGCATCACACAGCCCAGCTAAGCCAGCAGAGCTGGGGGCAACTGCACACAGTGCAGACTCCATGGTGTCTTCTCTGCAAAGTCCCCACTGGACACAGGTGTCCCCTTGACATTTCTGCCCCTCCCCGTGCAGTCTGACATCCCATGAACTCAAGCCCTGTAATCCTCTTTCTTGGAACTGCAGCCTCAGGTTTGAGCATAGATGCTCTGTTTATTTTTAACTTGGCATTGCAAAACCAGTTGCAGCCCAGCTTGTCCTACCTGCTGCAGCCTGATCTCCAGCTGCTCTTGGGAACAGAAGCCTACATGAGCTTGTTATCTGGAACACAAGACAACTCCTCCAGGCTGCAGAATCGCCCCCTAAGCCTCCTCCTGCAGCTACCAGCATGTTAACAACTGCCAGTGCCTTTCTTCAAGTCTTGCTGAGGCTACCCAGGAGGAGAGAAGAGCACTGCGAGCCTCTGCCAGTAACACTGACACCAGTCAGCTACAGGGGTTTATTTAAAAAGGACAAAAACCCTGTAACTGGGGAACCAAAGTTACAGTCTTAGCCTGTGCAATTGTGACTGACTGCAGATGTTCAGGTTGAGATGGAGAGATACTGACCCTGGGCTGATGCACTGGCAGAGGACTAAGGATCAAGCTCAAATCACAGGTCTGCAAAATGTTAGCCTCAGTGCATGGTGCAGGGAACATGATATCAACAAATTCAACTCTTAAGTACCTATAAAACCTGCTTTTGGAGTCCCTTTCAGCAGCACAGAGAAGAGAAGACTCTGGGGAGATTCTTAGAGCAGCCTTCCAGTACCTGATGGCGACCTACAAGAAAGCCAGGAAGGGACTTCTTACAAGGACTTGTACTGATAGGAGGAGAGGGAATGGATTGAAGCTGGAAGAGGGCAGACTTAGACTGAGCTGAACACAAAGGGCAGTTTGCAAAGCTGAAAGGCATTGAGACGCTGGTGGTCAGAGATGGGCAATGAAACTGGTGAAGCATCTGGAGAATAGACCTGATGAGGAGCAGCTGAGGGAACTGGGGGTGCTTAGTCTGGAGAAAAGGAGGCTGAGGAGAGACCTTGCTGCCCTCTACAACTATCTGATGGAGTGAGGTGTGGGTCAGTCTCCTCTCCTAGTAACAGGTGACAGAACAAGAGAAAATGACCTGAAATCATGCCTGGGGAAGCACAGGTTGGAGATCAGGAAAAATCTTTTTGCTGCAAGAGTGGTCAGGCAGTGGCACAGGCTGCCCAGGGGGGTGGTGGAGTCACCATCCATGAAGGTGTTCAAGAAACCTGTGGGCATGGCACTTGGGGCTAGGGTTTAGTGGCCACGGTGGTGTTGGGTTGATGGTTTGACTCGAGGATTTCAGAAGGCTTTTCCAAGCCAAAGAATTCTGTGGTTCTAGACACTAGAAATCAAACTGTATTTGTTTTTTTTTTTCAAAACATGGCTTTAGAAGTTCATGAAGGCAACAGGTGGCCAAAGCCTTCAGTGTACTTCAATTTTCTTCCAAAACTGAAACATTTGGGGGTTCCATCCTGGTTTTTTGTGTAATATCACATAGTAGTTTGGTGTGTACCAGATTGAAGTTCTCTGATTTTGTAGAGTCACAGGCTTACCACCACCCAGAACTGATGCTGTTCCAGATGCAAGTGCCTGAGGTGGTGAGGCAGGTGAAGGAGGTTGAGACAAGAATCCTTTTAATATCTGATTAACAGCAGGAAGTGTGGAGGTCAACAGCAAAGATAATGGAGACAGTGGTAGGAAAGCAGCAATAATTGTTGCTGTTAAGGGCTAAGTAGGAACAATGAGAAACTCTTTCCACACTCCCTACAAAGAGTTGCAAAGCACCTTTGGCACATCAGTGCAAATTAAGCCCGTTAAAAGTATCTATCTCTGCTTTCCTTTCTAATTAAATGGGGGAAAAAAAAACAACCTGGGGAAGCAAAGAGCAGTGAAATGCAAATGGGAAGAGCTGACAAATAAATCTAATACCCTGTTGCCACAAACATCAAAGGCCTTCCTAAGTGACATTTTGTACACTATTGAGATTTTCTGCTGGTTATTTCACTTTCATTACTGTTCATTGCTCTGTTTTAGGTACAAACCTGACACTAGGCATAACGAAGAGCAGAAAGTCAACAGCACTAACTGGTCACCGACAGGGCTGTGCTGCTTGTCACATTGCTGATAAAGCAAGCAAAAGTTCCCAACTAATAGAACCATCTTTTACCCCACAGAATGGCTCAGGTTGGGAGGGAGCTCAGAGCTCATCTCCTCCAGCCTCCCCACCATGCCCAGGGACACCTTCTGAAGAGCTCAACATGAGAGGAGACTGAGAATGGATTGGTCATTTAGGGTTCAAGAATCATAGAGTGGCTCAGGATGGAGGGGAGCTCAGAGCTCATCCCCTCTAACCTCTCCTCACCATGCCCAGGGACACCTCTCAGCTACACTCAGCTGCTCAAGGACTCATCCAGCCTGGCCTGCAGCACCCCCAGCAAGGAGGCAGCCACAGCCTCCCTGGGCAGCCTGTGCCATACTCTCACCACCCTCACACTCAGGAGCTTCTTCCTCAGCTCCAGCCTAACCCTGCTCTGCCTCAGCTCCAAACCATTCCCTTTGGCCTTTTGCCAGACAACCTTCCAGCCCCCGGCACTTGGGGTACTCTACAGAATGTTTTACTCCTTATTTATAGCAATGCTCACTCTTACAAACACTTTACTTTTGCACCCCTGGGAAAACAGTTTTCTCCATTTAAGATTTGAACTCTTTATGTTGCAAATTCTTGTTTCTATCTGGAAAAAAAAACAAAAAACCCACATTTAAAAAAAAAAAGCTTTAAAAGCTGACTACATCATATTGCTGCTACCTAATCTTTAAAATAGCCTTGGTTTGGTTTTAAATACAGCTAAACATTAAATAATGACATTTCAGAAGTCCATCTTCAACTTACTATTCAAAGCCCATCGTGTGCTTTGTGAGATTCCTCATCATTTTGATGCATTTTGGCACATTTTCTCTCCAACCTGTACAGCAGCAAAATGGACTAAGGCACTTCAGCCTTCCATGAATCCTGCTATCCATGCAGCACACCACAAGCCCTGCATACCAATAATCAGCTCTGATTGACAGTTCTTTAAATTAATGCCGTTTGGACAAGGGTGGTAAAGATGATGAAGTTTAAAAAACAACATAAAAATTAACTGGCAGAAAGTTCAGCCTCCCAGTAAAACAAAACAAAACAAAAAAACCCAACACCTACCCTAAGTGGCCCATAATGGCCAATATCAGGTTCTTTGCTCCTGCTGGCTTTTGGAGTTAACTCAGCATGTTAATTTATAGAGCATCCTGCAGCACGGTGTTTGGGCCAGGCTCTCTCTCTCTCTCTCTCTTTATGGCTTTCCTTCCATAGCCTCTCTTATTTACCATTTAATAGAACATCTATCACCTCTGACAATCAGAGGCCACCGGGAACTTTTGTACTGCCACCAAAAACTTCCTCAGGAGCATCACCTTTGACACGAAAGCAGAGAAGAAAGGGCAGGGTGAGACCTTTCCCAGGGCAGCAGAGCACCACCAGCTGAGGCAGGACAACAACCCAACCCCATTACTGCTGACAGCATAGGGGCTGCAGCACGCAGCCCAGGAGGATGAACATTACCTTAGCTCTGCTGGAAGAGCAGAGGTTGCAAGACTTGGCATTCACACAATCACAGAATCATTCAATGCTTTGGGTTGGAAGGAATCTTTAAAGGTCATCCAGTCCAAGCTCCCTGCAGTGAGCAGGGACAGCTTTAACTAGCTCTGAGCACTGTCCAAGCTGACCTGCAATGTGTCCTGGCATGGGGATTCTACCATCTCTCTGGGCAACATGTTCCAGTGCTCCACCACTCTGAGTAAGAACAAAGTCTCCCTTCTACCTCCTTCCGTTAGCCCTCATCCTGTTGCAACAGGCCCTGATAAAAATACTATCCCCACCTCTCTTACAGGTCCCCCTTCACGTACTGAAAGGCCATGATAAGGTCTCCCCAAAGCCTTCACCTCTCCGAAATGAACAACCCCAACTCAAAGAATCACAGAATGGCTCAGGTTGGAAAGGATCTCAGAGCTCATCTCCTCCAACCCCCCCACCAAGGGCAGGGACACCTCTCAACTAGACTCAACTGCTCAAAGCCTCATCTAGCCTGGACTTGAACACACACAGGCAGCCACAACCACCCAGGCAGCCTGTGTCTGAGTCTCACCATCCTCTATGTTCCTTTATAGCAGAGCTCATCAACACTTAGATGTTTTCTGATGGAATCCAAGGTTACCTAGACTGGGATTCCATCAGAAAACAACTAAACACTGGATGTTAGGAAGAAGTTCTTCACAGAGAGAGTGATTATCATTGGAACGGGCTGCCCAAGGAGGTGGTGGAGTCTCCATCCCTGGAGGTGTTCAAGCAAAGCCTGGATGGAGCACTTAGTGCCATTGGCTAGGGCTGGGTGCTAGGTTGGACTGTGTAATCTTGGATGTCTCTTCCAACCTGGCTTATTCTATACTATTCTATTCTAGCCCCAACAACAGCACCTCTCCAGTGCTTAACAGGGTGGATCCACTTCTTCTGTCTGGTTTCAACCTATGGTTTGCAAGAGATGCATCTGCTGCTAAGTGCTGGTTTCCACTGCCCTTCCCCACCAGCACATGCAGGTCTGGCCCACCGATGGCATCGACCTCACTCCCAGGAGATGCTGCAGTCACCACTCTGGGCTGAGCACTGAGTCATTGCCTAGAGCTGCTGGGATCTGATCAGAAATACAACAAGGAGCAAACCAGAAGCAGCAGCATCCGCAGAGAGCTCAGTGAGAAGTCAGGTTTTATCTTCAAGCCCTTGGGACACAGAAGGAAGAAAGAAGAGCAGGGTTTTTTTCATAGCTTGCTTTTTATCTGGTTCATCACTATGCCTAACTAATTCAGCCTCTGGAATTTCAGAAGCAGTTTAAGCTCAGCAAGGTCACTATTACCTAAAGGGATTTTAATTTTTAAATTTTACACAGAGCTGTGAGGTCCTAAACAACTTCTGACACACGAGGTTTATGCTCATGTTCTAATTGTAGTAGGATGAAAGAGGAACAGGCCTGACTGCTTCTTTTAACTAGCTACAGGCAGAGTATTTTCCCCTTTGAGATACACATTTCAGCCTTCCTGGAAGTATCTGAGAGGTAAGAGAGGAAATATAAACAAGATTTTCCTCCTACAAAACAAGCAAGAAGCCTTTCCAGCTGCTGCCAGATATGTCATGGTAAAGTCTACAGCTGCTTTGAAAACAACATCTCTCTCTCTTTCCCTTGGCACCAGCAGGCAGCTGGATTCACTTTTTCAGCTCCAAGTGCTTGGAGACCCAGTGTGAGAGGTGATCAAGAGCATTAGCACTGCACCACTCCCAGGGAAGTGCACAGCCACACAACCAAAGCAGCATGAGGCTGAGAAGGGACCTCTGGAGATCACCAAGCCCAACCCACCTGCCAAGCCACCCAATGTTTTGCCTCTGCCAGCATCTCAGGGATGACTCCTGGCAACCAGCAGCAGCTTTGCTCTCTTACTGTAGGCTGTGGTAGGCAATGTTGTAAGCAGGTTTGGGAGCAGGTCTTGTGACTCTTACCAAGGAGACAGGAAAATACAATGCCAGAATCACAGACTTAGCCAGCTTGGAAAATACCTCTGGGATCATCGAGTCCAACCTAGCACCTAACCCCTGGCACTAAGTGCCTCATGCAGCCTCCTCCTAAACACCTCCAGGGATGGGGACTCCACCACCTCCCCAGGCAGTCCATTCCAGTGGGCAATCACTTCTTCCATGCAGAACTTCTTCCTAAACCACAAAAGTTGATGAACACATCTACTGATCTCATGCACAGCCTCCTGATACCTGCTGGAGTTCACCACTCAGCCTGTGCCTGCCCTGGGAAGCAGCAGAGTGCCATGGGGCAGGTGCCACTGCGGACACTGTACAGTGAGGGTGGTGAGACACCGGCACAGGTTGCCCAGGGAGGTTGTGGCTGCTCCCTTCCTGGAGGTGTTCAAAGCCAGGTTGGATGAGGCCTTGAGGAACCTGTTCTAGTGGGAGGTGTCCCTGCTTATGGCACAGGGGGGTTGGAACTGGCTGAGCTTTGAGCTCCTTTCCAACCTAAACCATTCTGTGTTCCTATGACCCGAGCTAAATGCTGCCTCAGTAAGGGCCAGTCCTTATTCCACTTTCACTCCATGTCTCTTCCACGTTTGTGGAATCTGAAAGCAATGCTGAACAAGAGATAAAGGATCAGAGACAAGACTCCACTAAAACATGCAAATTGCATCTACATTCATTCTATTTCTTTATGTTTTAATTACTTTTTGCTGAACTGAGAACGTCTTCATTAACCGGGAGCCACTTACGAAGTCCTGCTTGGGCTCAGTTCACCATAACTCAAGTTCTTGCTCACCAGGAATGACTTCCAACCTGCTGAGGCACTATTTCCCTCCTAAGAGGTCTGACCAGGCTGATTTATGCCCTTTAATGATAAATAATGTTTTGCTACTTCTACTTTTCTTGGTCAACTGCACCCAATGTGACATCAGTTAAGTTCCATTAAGTGGAGATGTGTTCTCCTTTGCCAGCAGCCCCCACGGGTCCACCTCCTGTTTGGCACGGAGGCTGCAAGACCAGAGTGTGGCTGTTTCACTGTGCAACAAATCTGCCAGCACAACCTCTCTTTCCCACAATAAACACTACAAAGAGAGCATCTTCTACAGAGCACCTAAAAGAGGCTTCCCTCAAAACTACTTTCCTCTGCCCTAGCCCAACAGCTTCCCTCCTAGGCTTGGGGAGCTGGGGTTGTGCAGAAGAACAAGAAGAGAAGAGGCTCTGGCCAGCCTGATCTAGGGTAGGGTGTCCCTGCCCATGGCAGGGAGCTTGGAACGACATGATCCTTGTGGTCCCTTCCAACCCTGACTGATCCTATGATTCTAAGACTTCAGGGTGAGCTCAGAGCTGCCTGACAGAGCCTGAAGAAGCGTACAGGGAGGATGGAGAGAGAATTTTCATAGCAATAAACAAAGGGGGAATGGTTTAGAGCTGAGGCGGAACAGGGTTAGGCTGGAGCTGAGGAAGAAGCTCCTGAGTGTGAGGGTGGTGAGAGTGTGGCACAGGCTGCCCAGGGAGGCTGTGGCTGCCTCCTTGCTGGGGGTTCTGCTGCCCAGGCTGGATGAGTCCTTTAGCAGCTGAGTGTAGCTGAGAGGTGTCCCTGGGCATGGTGAGGAGGTTTGAAGAGATGAGCTCTGACATCTCCTCCAACCTGAGCCATTCTATGATTCTTGAACCCCAAATGACCAATCCATTCTGAATCTACTCTCACATCAAGCTCTTAAAAAAAAACACCTAAAATGTCTCTTCTTTTCTCCACTCACCTCACCTTTCTGCAGCCATTTCCAGTCCCAAGATCCCCACTGCTTAAACAACAATTAGTGATGTAATTACTTAATTTGTCTTCTAGGACTTATAAGAAACGGAATGTTTCCTAGAGCAATCCTGTGCACTGTAATCATGGCACTTTCTTTTAATGGGAATCCAATACTCTGCACTTTTAATTGTGTTTTATACAACCACTACATTGTGTGTGTGCTAAAAATGCAGCAGGGTACTGACAGCACCTTTTAAAGAGAGTCATAGAATAACAGAATCAGTCAGGGTTTGAAGGGACCACAAGGATCAGCCAGTCCCAACCCCCTGCCATGCCCAGGGACACCCTACCCTAGAGCAGGCTGCCCACAGCCTCTGCCAGCCTGGCCCCAAACACCTCCAAGGATCTGGCCTCAAACACCTCCCTGCAGGGGCAACCCATTCCAGGCTCTCACCACTCTCATGCTCAACAACTTCCTCCTCACCTCCAGCCTCAATCTCCCCACCTCCAGCTTTGCTCCATTCCCCCCAGTCCTGGCACTCCCTGAGAGCCTAAAAAGTTCCTCCCCGGCTTTTTTGCAGGCCCCCTTCAGATACTGGAAGGCTACAATAAGGTGACCAGCTTCACAGTTGCTGTTCTGAAAACCTATCAGTAAGCTCCAGCTTTTTGAGCTGTGTCCAAGCAGACCACTGCTCCTGTGCTGAAATCCCTCCAGCTGAATGGGCACTGTGCACAGAATCCCCATCGGGGGCAGACTGCAGAATAGAGTCATCTCCTGGCTGCTTTTCAGTGTACATCAGGCTCCCATGGAGCTGCAGAGGTGAAAATTAAGAGAGATAGAAAAAAAAAAAAAAATCACATTGTTGACACCCAGAGCAGAGATGTAACACCTGAAAGTGTGTGTGAAGTACTGGAAAAAAAAACATAATTAATTAACTGGATTTCAGGCTGATGATGACTTCTAAAATAGCCAGAGCATCCAGTCCTCTGCAGAGCAGGCTCTCACCAAGAACAAGGGGCTGTCCTGATTGCCTTTCTAACAAACTCCCTTGCTTGCTCTTGAGAACAGGTTGGATGCAAAAAGACTGTGCCTGTCCCACTGTCTTCTTCCTGCAGAGGACAAAATACATCACACGCAGCAGTCAATGAGCCTGCCTAAGACGAGGCCAACTCCAGCACTATCTCTGGGGGGTTATGATTGACTGAAGCAATTGGAGACACTGAAGGGATAAGCCTGCAGAGTCCACTAGGAATATTTACTCTCCATTTCATATCTGCCACAACAGCATTAAAACCTGTTTGGTGAGTGTCACTGTTTCAGTTCATCAACACCCAGCACAATGCTCACACTCTATCCAGTGGGGATCTGATATTTCGCCTGCTGAGCACCACGGGTTAATAAACTGTGAAATGACTCATTGCATCCTTTCTGTGGAGGATCAGCTCTTTGCATCTTCCTTTTTTTTTTTTTTTTTTTTTTTTTTTTT
>VWZI01022983.1:140156-152033 GCA_013396835.1 Psilopogon haemacephalus
AATTAAAAAAAAAAATTTGCTCTTCATTTCTACAACGAAATTAAAAAAATAATAACAAAAAAAAAAGTCATATTCAGACACCAACTAAGCTAAAGAGAGCTGTCAAAATATCTCCTGGTGTTTCAGAAGCACCACCATACCAATGATTAAAGCCCAAAACAACTTAGCAGATGAGGTATTACTGTTTTACTTTCAGAGCTTCTTTTACTATTTGCTGTGATTGTTCAGGGAAATCTGGAGCTGAAAAAATCATAGAATGGGTTGGGTTGGGTTGGGAAGGACCTTAAAATTCATGGAGCTGCAAGGCTCCTCCCGTGGGCAAGAACATCTCTTGCCAGACCAGGCTGCTCAAGACCCCGTCCAAGCTGCCTTTGAACACTTCCAGGGTTGGAGCCTCTGCAACTTGATGCCATTACCTCTGTTCCTATCACTCCACACCTTTCTACAAAGTCCCTCTCCAGCCAGCCTGTAGGTCCCCTTCAAATACTGGAAGACTGCTAGAAGATCTCTGTGGAGCCTTCTCTTCTTCAGGGTGAACAACCCCAATGCTCTCAGCCTGTCTTCATAGGGGAGGTTCTCCAGTCCTCTGATCATCTTCATTGACTAACTGAAGGGAGGTTGTGCTGTTTCCATCAAAACTGGCTTCATTAGCAAAGATCTACTATTTCAAGTACATGTTAAGCCCGTTTGGTTTGACAAGCATGAGTTCATAAGCGATATATAAGCAAGACAGATAAGTATAGTGGAATATAAGACACAATAGCAGCCAGACCCTGAAGGGAGTGATTTGTTAAGCAGAACTCAGAGTACTGAGAAACTGATGCCTGAAGAGGTTTTGGCTTTGGTAGGTCGAATAGCCAGGTGGGGTTGGGCTCAGGCAACCAGCAACAGAACAAGGGGACACAGCCTCAAGCTGTGCCAGGGGGAGGTATAGGCTGGATACTAGGAGGAAGTTGTTGGCAGAGAGAGTGATTGGCATTGGAATGGGCTGCCCAGGGAGGTGGTGGAGTCCCCATCCCTGGAGGTCTTCAAGAAAACTGGATGGGGCACTGAGTGCCATTGGCTAGGGCTGGGTGCTAGGTTGGACTGGATGAGCTGGGAGGTCTCTTCCAACCTTGTTGGTTCTATGAATTTCTGTGGAATTCACAGCATCCTCTAGACCCACTCCAACAGTTCCATGCCCTTATTCTTGGTGTCTGCTGCAAACAGAGTCCTGTAGCTAGGAGGGCTCCTTGTTCCACACACAGGTTGCTCTTGCAGGTGCTGTAGCTGCATTTCTGTGTCTCTCCATGTGCTGCATCCAAACCACGTTGCTAAGAGCACTGTGCTGTCACTGCCCTTTGTTCTGAGTTTGGGATTTTGCAGCTAGGAGCATACATTGCTGACAGCAGCCCTGTTCTCTGGCAGATCACAGAATCACACAGCATCACAGAATGTCAGGGGTTGGAAGGGACCTCAAAAGAATCTTCCTGCATGCTGCTGGTGCCAGAGGAAAGGTGTGTGGTTCACCACCCCTTGTATGCTTTTTGCTTTATGCTCTGCTGGACTGCAAGTACTCCTATCAGTAGCTATATGCAGGCAGAGAAGTGGGAATACAACTGATTTTGCATGAAAAAGAGCTTGTTTCATCACTGTGGAACAGGCCTCTGAGCTGACTTAGGCACAGCCACCAGCGCAAAAAATGCTGGAGGCTTCAAGAGAGACTCCTGAGGGACATAACCTGCTTCTCAGCAGTGACAGAAAGACTCAGCAAACAGCTTGGAAGCACTGGCTCTTGGCTGCTGCTGCTCCGAGGAGACCCAGACCTGGAACCACCACAGCCCAGAGCAAGCTGAATTGGCAGCAAATGAGAGAGATGTGCCCAGTGCCTCCCACCTCCATCCCCACGCATACACGGTGTTATTCCAGCACATTCCTCCCTGGTGAGGACAACTCAGCACAACTCTGTGCGCTAAAGGATATCCACCTCCTACCAAAAGGAGAGAACAAAACCAAAAGGATGAAAACTCAAATAGAACAAGCAGTAGCAAATGCTCATGCAGCACAGGCTGGAATGGAGTCTCTGTGCCATCAGAAAGCAAAGCTGTTTGTCTCTTCACTACTATTATCTGCCCCTCAACACCTGAGGCTGATATTTGTTAATGTGAGCCTCAGGAATTAAGTTTAAGGACCCTGAGGTCTCACTCCCCAGCTCCTTCCCTACTGCACTGCCTTGGCACATCCCTGCCCCATGGGAGCACCCTGCCAGTGGTGGGGCTCAGAGGGTGCCAATAGCCTGCTGTGTCAGTACCTCTCCTAGCAGGAACCCCTCGAGAGAAAAGGTAAGGAAGCCACAGGGGCCCTGCTAACTGAATTTCCATATAAACAAATGAGTCATTGAATGAGCAACTCAGTAGCTCTCCTTGCATGGAGTTACAAGCAAAATGCTCAACAGGAATTACACTTAAGTCCTGCTTAACTCTTAAATCTATATGCTCTGCTTCTGCTGCAAACACACATGTGCTAGTCAGGAACAACTACAGTAAATAGGAATATTTATTTGCTGTATTTATCTGAAAGAAAAGCAAATGGAGCTGTCTGTCATCACAAAACTGCATGCTTCAGAATAAATAAAGGCAAGTGCTTATATTTTAGATTTACTGGGGGAGGTATTTCATTTAGACACAGCTTTTATATACCCTACTGTACACTGCTTTTATATGGTCTACCATGCACTACATTTCACATGGGGAAAACAGAAATTATAAATGAAGTGCAGTGTTCTCTACAGGGAAACTCCTTTCCTAAGAAAGGAGTTTCTAATGCCTCAGAGATCTTTGCAGTGCAGAGAGAATTCCATATTCTCTCAAGCACAGAGGAGTCCTCACCAGCACTTGATCTACTCACCACAGTCATAACCAAATCATTTTTCCTCCAGCCTCTCCTCTCAGTCTTTTTCATCCCTATAATTTCCTAGGCTCTCAGTATCCAGAATTCTAATTCTCCACACTGTCCAAGATTCTCTTGGCTAAACCACAAACTCAAAAGCTACTAAATCCATTGCTCAGCACAGCATTTTTCCTACTCAATGCTTCCCTTCTCCAGGTCTTTGGCTTGCTTTCAGCTGCCTTAGTCTGCAATGCCACCAATTTCAGTTTGCAGTGGCCCTCTTCATCCACCAAGTCCCTTCCTGCAGCTACAGCTTCTGCACTCACCAGAGGAAGCAGACTCTGAGCAGCTTGCCCACATTATTCCACCTTAAGTATTTGCTTGAACTCTGTATCAAAGAATCATAGAAGCATGGGGCTGAGAAGGGACTCTGGAGATCACCAAGCCCAACCCACCTGCCAAGCCATCACCCAACGTTTTGCCTCTGCCAGCATCTCAGGGATGACTCCTGGCAACCAGCAGCAGCTTTGCTCTCTTACTGTAGGCCATGGCAGACAATGTTGTAAGCAAGTTTGGGAGCAGGTCTTGTGACTCTTACCAAGGAGACAGGAAAATACAATGCCAGAATCACAGACTTAGCCAGCTTGGAAAATACCTCTGGGATCATCGAGTCCAACCTAGCACCTAACCCCTGACACTAAGTGCCTCATGCAGCCTCCTCCTAAACACCTCCAGGGATGGGGACTCCACCACCTCCCCAGGCAGTCCATTCCAGTGGGCAATCACTTCTTCCATGCAGAACTTCTTCCTAAACCACAAAAGTTGACAAACACATCTACTGATCTCATGTACAGCCTCCTGATACCTGCTGGAGTTCACCAATCAGCCTGTGCCTGCCCTGGGAAGCAGCAGAGTGCCATGGGGCAGGTGCTAGGTCCTGCCACAGGCACACCTCCAGGGAGGGCCAGTCCTGTTCCCAAACACTGCACAAATCCAACCTTAAGAGAGAGCAGCCCAAGCTGGGAGAATTAGTAATTCACACAGGTAATGCTTTGCTGAGTTCCCATATTTCACAACCACTCCAGTGCCACTCAGCTCCCCCAAGTACCGCTCCTGCGCCCTCACGATTTGTAAGACAAACACATTTCAGAACTGCAACAGATGAGTATGAAAAACAAAAATGTTTCTTCATCTCAATGTTAATAATGTTTCTAATAACAGCTTTCATTCCAAGGATCTTGAGATATTAACTTTTATACAAAGCTCATTAATTTTATGAGTTACAAATTCATGCAATAACTTCCAAACATCCACCTCTGCTCATTTCTCCTGTAACTGCAGTCCTCTACTACTGAAATAGATTTTTTTTCATTGACTGCAGCAGCAACAGGTAAAGATTAGAAAATTATTTTTTAAATATAGGAATATTAGATTTTGAAGACCTAAATACAGGTGAATCGTCCTGGGAATGCCCATCAGTCATTTCCTCCAGGCATTCTGTTTGCACAGGAGGCAGACAGATGCTTTCTGAGTTGATCAAGTCAGTAAAGTACAGGGCAGAGGCAGATTAAATCAGGTCTGCCTTCAGAATTCCATGCCAGCTCTTGGAAACCCAAAGACAGAGCAGAACATGAAAACCTGGAATGTGACCCAGACAGGATGAAAAGTTGGGTGGAGGGAAACCTAATACGGGCAAGTGGAGAGTCTTGCACCTTGGGAGGAATAACAGGTGAGGCTTGGCCTGCCAGAAAGCAGCTCCACAGGTAAAGACCTGGTAGTCCTGGGGGACAAGCCAGCCACGAGCCAGCAATGTGCCCTCACGGCCAAGAAGGCCAATTCAGCCCTGGAGTGTGGCCAGCAGGTCAGGCAAGGTTCTCCTCTCCCCCTACTCTGCCACACCTGGAGCACTGTGTTCAGTTCTGGGCCCCTCAGTTCAGGAGAGGCAGGGAACTACTGCAGAGTCCAGTGGAGGCTATAAAGATCACAGAAGGGTTTAGGTTGGAAGGGACCTCAAAGCTCATCCAGCTCCAAAGCCCAGCCAAAGACAGGGACATTTCCCACTAGGACAGGTCACTCAAGATGATGAAGGGACTGAAGCATCTCTCTGATAAGAAGCAGCTGAGAGAGCTGGAGCAGACAAAGTGGATCTTGTCAATGCTTATAAGTATCTAAAGGATGGGTGGCAAGAAGATGGGGCCAGACTGCTGTCAGTGGTGCCCAGTGACAGGAAAAGGGCAATAGGCACAGACTACAACCCAGGAAGTTCCACCTAAACTAAGCACTGGATGAAGCACTGCAGCAGGCTGCCCAGAGAAGCTGTGGAGTCTCCTTCTCACAACTTGTAAGACAAACACATTTCAGAGCTGCAACAGATGAGTATGAAATCAAAATGTTTCCTCATTTCAATGTTAATGTTTTTAGTAACTGCCAGGAGACTCCAAATATGCCTGGATGCAGTCTTGGGCATCCTGCTGTGGATGCCCATACTGCAGCAGGAAGGTTGAATAGATGATCCCCAGAGGTTCCTTCCAACCCCTATCATTCCGTGAGAACTCAAAACTTTTTGTAGCCTGGTCTGCATTACACTGGTCTTCAAAAATGACTCATATGACTCAAAAGCCTCGGGACAAGAGATACAGAAAGTATCTTGGAATAGCCCAAGGAGCAATGGATGGAAGCTGAAGCACAGGAGGTTGCAGCTCAACACAAGAGGCAACTTCTTGACTGGAAGATTCCCAGAGCACTGGCACAGGCTGCCTAGAGAAGTTGTGGAGTCTCCTTCTTTGGAGCCTTTGCAGGCCTGTCTGGGTGTGCTCCTGTGTGCCCTGAGCTGGAATGTCTGGTCCTGCTCTGGCAGGGGGGTTGGATGAGCTCTTTGGGTCCCTTCCAACCCCTGACATCCTGTGAGCGTGTGAAAAATAAATTGTACCTAAGCCCTAGAGGATTTTCCTCTGCTATGAAATTCTAGCAAGACCATCTTGGCAGCACAGCACCAACCATTCCTAAGGCAGAACACCCTAGACCCCAATAACCTGCACTTAGTGCTGCTTGCAGAGGTGATCCCCAGGAACACCTCAGTGGGAACCTCAGAAGACAGCTGGTTCTTGCCAGGCTTCTTAGAGGTTCAGCAGCCTGCAGCAACGGATTCCTAAGAGCACAGATTTAAGCAGAATGTCAGTGCCTGGTACCTAGAAAGGTTTACCCACCACTGGTCTCAATGTCTTTGGAGGATGATGCTCTTCAGGAGTCATTCTTTAATCTGACAGAGGTAGAGCCTTGCATTTTTTAGTCCATGCTGCAATTTACAGGGCTTCATGTTCCTTGTAAAGCAGTGTTAAACCTTGAACAGACCTTCTCCTTTTCCAGCTACTCAGTGCAAAAGTGTGTGTGGGGGTAGGGATATGCATTTCCCAGTTGAAAACTTGTATACAGGAGCAACAACTGTGCTGGTTTGAGGCTAATTGGAAGATTGTCATGAGAAATTAGATCATAGGCTGAACAAGGAAAACAAAGTTATGCCTACTCCACTCACAGGTTTGCTGAAACTACCACAACACTGCGGCAGAAATGGTGAGAAAATGTCAACTTCACTATATCAACAATAAAACTCCTTTATTATTTTTCTCCCTTTGAAATCCTGCAGAATAATGGCCATGAAAAGAAAAAAAAAAAAAATTAAAAAAATAANACCTCTCTCTTGGACGTTCTGGTCATTAGGTATCTCTCATGCATGTCAGACCTTTCATTTCCCGTGCCCAGGATGATCAAGGAGCCTGATGTTTTGTCATTTATTTTAAAATTAAGATGACCCTGAAAACTAGCTCAGTTAGTCACTTCTCCACGGCAGTCCCTTATCATTAAAGCAGCAACATTCTCCCTACCTCCACAATTAACCTTTTTGCACAGCCCCAAAGCAGAAGCAATCCATCCTTTGAAAGCCCTTCTGGGTCTGCTTAGCACAATTCTCTCACTACTAAGCCAGCAAAGACTGGGGGGGAAGGGAAAAAAAAATAAACAAGCAACATCAACCAACCAACAACCCAGAACCAGCCTGCTTGGAATTAAATGGCAAGACACTGGAACAGCTTGCCCAGGGAGGTTGTGGCTGCTCCCTCCCTGGAGGCATTCAAGGCCAGTCTGGATGAGGCCTTGAGCGTCCTGTTCTAGTGGGAGGTGTCCCTGCCTATGGCACAGGGGGGTTGGAAGTGGCTGAGCTTTGAGCTCCCTTCCAACCTAAACCATTCTGTGATTCTGTTACCCATTCTGCACTTTTCCTGGTGACTATGATGCAGTGCAGCACAGGATCTCATTTCCCATTCTGCACTTTTTCTAGTGGCTATGATGCAATCACAGAATGGTTTAGGTTGGAAGGGACCTCAAAGATGAGTGCAGTACAGGATTCCATTATCCCATTTTGCACTTTTTCTGGTGCCTGAATTCCTTGCTGACTGAACCAGATTCCAGGATGGCTTTCTGAAGGGGGCTAAAGCAGATTTTTACACAAACTGAAGGTGCAGTCAGAGAACCATGGAAGAACAGAATCACAAAAAGTCATTTCAGTTGGGAAAGACCTCTAAGATCACAGAGTCAAACTGTCGCCATGGCCTTTAAGTCATGTCCATAGTATCATGAATGCTTCCAGGCATTGAGTGACCTGTTCTAGTGGGAGGTGTCCCTGCCTGTGGCACAGGGGGGTTGGAACTGGATGAGCTTTGAGGTTTCTTCCAACATAAACCATTCTGTGATTCTAAATTAGATACTTTGTTCTACACCAGTCATTAAAATATCACAAATCAGAATTAAAAACCTCTTTATTATGCCTCCTCTTCTCCCCTCCATCAGGTCATAAATGTTCACTTGATTTTTCATCTTGTGAACCCATCAGTCACTGGTTAGAAGTGTATTACCCAATAGCTTTCAGCAGAAGATTATTTCCCCTTTTATGCAATTGTTTGCTTCGACTCACTATTTTTTAAAAAAAAAAAAAAATCAATTTTTATTGATCCAGTCAGTGCCTGGCACATTGCTTCCAACAAAAAAAAAAAAATATAGTAAAAACCATGTCATGAAAATTCAGGCCACTACAGAGAAGCAAGTCCCATGCCCTTCTTTGCAGAGAAGAGATCTTGTGCTTTTCTGCTTCAAGCAGGGAGAGAAGAGGATAATAAACACAGGCTTACTTCATAAAACTGGGGGGGGGAATGAAAGGAAAAATTGCTGCCAGAGAGCTCTGGCTTCTGTCCACAGGCATTAAAGTAACAGGGCTGATTTACCCCCAGAGCTGCCTCTCGCCTCTAAAGCAGGACAATCACACTGGCAAAGTCCTGGTTAGCATTTTACTGGGCTTTGGGATTGCCACAGGTACTCGTAAATGACAAAGCTCAGACTGGCACCTAGGAGCTGTGTCCTCTCTCAAGCAGGCTTGCTCCATCCATCACCTTAAAGTGGCCTTCCAGTAACCTGGAAGGGGGCTACAAAAAAGCAGGGGAGAGATTTTTTTTGCAAGGCTTGTGGTGATGGGATGAGGGAGAATGCATGGAAGCTGGAGGAGGGCAGAGCTGGAGATGAGGAAGTAATTCTTGACAGTGAGGGTGGTGAGACACTGGCACAGGTTGCCCAGGGAGGTTGTGGAGCACAGAATCACTGAATGTGATCTGTGATCACATTCGGTGATTCTGTGCTCCACAACCTCCCTGGAGGTGTTCAGGACCACGTTGGCTGGAGCCTTGAGCAACCTGTTCCAACCCATAATCTTTGAGGTCACTCTCAGCTCGAACCATCCTATGAACACCAATGTGAAGCACATCTGCAGGCACACCAGTACCTGCTGGAAGCCTCTGGGGAGAGGTTCCAAGGTAGGTGGAATTATCAGAATCGTTGAAAATTTCCCTCCTGGCCAACAAGCCACTGCTAGAGGGGGGAAAAAAAAAAAACAACAAAATACAGGAAATTATACTTATCAGTTACACAAAAAGACCACTCTTAAAACTCATGTTTGGAGACCTACCCATTTCTTAGGGGCTGACTGCAAGCCTCTGTTTCTGTCACTGCAGAGAATGGAAACATCCAGCACACAGATCTGCCACAGCAGCAGAGATAAAACCCACGTTTGCGGGAGTGAAAGAATCAAGGTCTTGGCAGCAGGGATTTTGTTTGTTTGTTGTTGTCATTTATTTTATTTTTTTTTCTCTTTTTCCTGGCAGCTCTCTGAAGCAGTTGAAGAGTTGTGAACAATGGAAGAAGTCTCCGCAGAGATACAGGGGAAGGGGGGAGCAGGTAAAGCGAACAAAGCCAAAATTTAATCACATTTCTGCTATAATCAAACATGCATTCACAGTCGTGTACAGCACGTTAGAGAAACACGGAGCGAGCTAAAGTGGGGTTTCAGCACTGCAAACAGCACAGAAAGTGCATTGATCTCAGGAGAGAGCTTCTGGCTCCTCGCTGGTATAACCAAGAATTCTGAACAATATATGCTAAGCATATACAATATAATCTGGCAATCTCCACAGCCATCACTGGAACTCAAACTTTGATCACCCTGCCAGAAGGCTCATTGGTCTGAAAACCTGCTGCACAAAAAAAAAATTAAAGAATGTTCTCTTTCTGTTAGGCAGCAAGTCAAGCTTCGAGTCCCATCAATATACAAAGCATCAAGAGAGACAGAATCACAGAATGGCTCAGGTGGGAAGGGAGCTCAGAGCTCATCCCCTCCAACCTCCCCACCATGCCCAGGGACACCTCTCAGCTACACTCAGCTGCTCAAGGACTCATCCAGCCTGGCCTGCAGCACCCCCAGCACGGAGGCAGCCACAGCCTCCCTGGGCAGCCTGTGCAACACTCTCAACACCCTCACACTCAGGAGCTTCTTCCTCAGCTCCAGCCTAACCCTGCTCTGCCTCAGCTCCAAACCATTGCCCCTTGGGCTGTCTCCAGCCCCCCTCAGCACAAGTCCCTCTGCAGCCTTCCTGCAGGATCCCTTCAGGCACTGGCAGCAGCTCTGAGGTGCCCCTGGAGCCTTCTCCTCTGCAGGCTGCACCCCCCCAGCTCCCTCAGCCTGTGCTCACAGCAGAGCTGCTCCAGCCCTGCCAGCATCTTTGTGGCCTCCTTTGGACTCTCTCTCCTTCAGTTTTGTCTGTATCCCTCTGCTGGGGACAGCAGTGCTGCAGGCAGGATTGGAGGTGAGGTCTCAGCAGAGCAGAGCCAAGGGCAGAAAACAGCTACATTCTACTTTCCCTCCCCACCTCAATCTGACTGAGGAGAGTTCAGAACAACTCACCAGGAGCACAGGATACCCTGAACATTCATTTTTCTGTTCTCAATTTCACATAGCTTTGTTGTTGTGATTGTTCTGTTAGCAAAGGCATAAAACTAAAACCAAAGCCCAGGTAATTAGGACCTTTTTTTATTTCTAAATTGTATTCCCCATGGTCAGGAAGCAACACCCCAGACTTTGTTCTGCAGAGAACACCTGCAGGAAAATCCAGATGAACAAAGCAGGGTCAGTGAAAGCAGGCAGCAGGCCCAGCTGGTTGGGTGGGCTTTTTTTACCCTTCTCAAACCAGCAACAAAAGGAGGGGACACAGACTCAAGCTGTCCCAGGAGAGGTTCAGGCTGGATGTTAGGAGGAAGTTGTTGGCAGAGAGAGTGATTGGCATTGGAATGGGCTGCCCAGGGAGGTGGTGGAGTCCCCATCCCTGGAGGTGTTGAAGCAAAGCCTGGATGGGCACTGAGTGCCATTGGCTAGGGCTGGGTGCTAGGTTGGACTGGATGAGCTTGGAGGTCTCTTCCAGCCTAGCTGATTCTATTCTATCAGAGGTGACCTTATAAATGCTGTACTCTGCATGCACTCTTCATTTACCAACTGCTTTGCTTTAGCAGGCACAAGCAGCCCCCCAAAAAGATTAATACTGTACCAGTTCTCCTCCTCAATCCCAAACTGCCTTTTATCACAGTAAATCTGAGCATCTCATCTAATTGGTATCCATTTTCACCGCAATCACTTTGGTTTTCTTGGTACATGAAGTACTTTAAAACCTAATTAACTCTTACCCCGAGTAAGGAGAGGATTTTGCCTTATTATGGGGACTTCCATTCAAGGCCATAGAAAGCATCTCCCTGCCTTCTTGCCATGGGGCTGCAGCCTGGCTAAAAGCCCAATGAGCAACAGGGGAAATACTCTCACTGCTTTTTAAACTCACTTGATTGTTTTTTTTCCAGAGTTAAATCTGAACACCAACTATAATAATCTTTAGGAAATTTAAACTGGATATTAGCAAGAAGCTCTTTCCAGTAAGGGTGGTGAGATACTGACATATGTTGCCCAAGCAGGTTGGGGATGACAGAATCACAGAATGTGATGTTTGGTTACATTCTGTGCTTCTGTCATCCACAACCTCCCTGGAGGTGTTCAGCACCAAGTTGGACGAAGCCTTGAGCAACCTGTTCTAGTGAGAGGTGTCCCTGCCTGTAGTGGGAGGTTGGAACTGGCTGAGCTTTGAGGTCCCTTCCAACCTAAACCATTGTGTGATTCTATGATAATTTTCACCTTCCCAGATCTTAAGCAAGACAAGTGTGGAAAGCCCTCTTGCAACCACCTGAATTCACCACCTGTTGGCATGGATAAGCATGAGGATTTCTGCCACTGGGAGCTATGCAAAGATAACCTCTTTCCTTGCATGCATTTTAACATCCACCCAAGGAACTGTTCCTCAAAGCCATCTGGTCTGAACCTGAGGTTACCAGCAAGCCACAGGACATATGATCATTTGCTGCTCCTGACACCTTCCCTTTTTTCCCCCTGCTGAAAAATTGATCATCTTAATACCAAAGAAAGTTTGTATTAACATAAATCTATTCCACTTAAGCACTGGCTTGGACAACGAATTATTAAATCCTGACAAAAAGAATATTTATGAGATACAGAAGAGCCTTTTGACACAGAGAAATCAATATTTTTTTTTTCTTCCTCAGAATTCTCGGAATCATCAAAAAGATAATATTTATATA
>VWZI01022983.1:152041-173969 GCA_013396835.1 Psilopogon haemacephalus
CAAAAAAGATATCTAGAAAGGGGGGGGGGGGCAAAAAAAACCCTAAGGCAGTGACAAGCAGAGTATCATATTTTATTTCAGTCAGTGCAATAAAATAAACAAGAGAAGAAATTAAATCTCATGAAAGAGCCTATAATATGTCACTAGGATATATTATTTTATATACTAGAGAAAAAAAAAAGGAAACAGTTCCCACAGCCTGAGCAGAGATGCTGCCACAGAGGCAGGAGGATTTGCACCCACACCCACTGCCCTCAAACACCCACACTAATGGGGCATGCAAAGCTGCTTTCAGCATTTAGGTGACAGTGGTGATCACACAGCTGATGTGTCTCCAAACCTACATAAAACTCCCTCTCATCACCAGCAAAGCCTCCTGCAAAGTGCACTGCCCCACGTACAGCCTGCTAGCTAAGACCCCAGGCTCACAGGATGTCAGAGGTTTAAGAGACCCTAGGAGATCATCCACAGCAGGACCATCCAATCTAGCTGCCACAGCAGGACCATCCAATCTAGCTCAGGGCACACAGCAACACATCCAGACAGAGTCTGCAAAGGCTCCACACAAGGAGACTCCACAACCTCTCTAGGCAGCCTGTGCCACTGCTCTGGGACCCACACAGGCAAGAAGTTGCCTCTTGTGTTGTGCTGCAACCTCCTGTGCTGCAGCTTCCATCCATTGCTCTTTATCCTGTCTCAGGGAGCAGTAAACAGAGCCTGTCCCCTCCCTCCTGATCCTCTCCCCTCAGAGATTTAGAAACATTAATTAGATCCCCTCTCAGTCTTCTCTTCTGCAGACTAAGCAGCCCCAGGTCCCTCAGCCTCTCCTCCCCAGGCAGTGCTCCACTCACCTCAGCATCCTCAGAGCCCTCCCCTGGACCCTCTCCAGCAGGTCCCTGTCCCTCTGAAACTGGGGAGCCCAAAGCTGAAAGCAGTACTCAAGATGAGGTCTCAGCAGGGTAGAGCAGAGGGAGAGGAGAACCTCCCTTGATCTGCTGGACACACTCTGCCTAATGCACCCCAGGATCCCATTGGCCCTCTTGTCCCCCAGGGCACATTGCTGTGCCATGGATATTCTCCCCCAGCACTCCCAGTTCCCTCTCCGCAGCGCTGCTCTCCAGATCACCTCCCTCTGCCCAAAACTGAAGGCAGTCCTCAAGATGTCTCAGACCTGCCCCTGCAGCCGGTGCTACCCTGCTGCTGTGCCAGGCATGGGTGGGCAAGCAAGATGCTTCTAGAGAGGGCCTCAGCTGTCCTAGGCATGTCCTACACATCAATCTGCACCCCTGGATTTGAGGGCTTGCCCTTTCCTCATCTCCAACCAGACCCCAGTGATGCTGGAAAAACCCAGCCATGCTTATCTTCCTACGCTCCAGTTAGCCCAGGCTCTGGAAAGAAGGAAGGTATTACTTTTCCCATAGTTATTTTTAAAGGTTAATTAATGTTTGTACACTACCTTGTAACACGCTTTGATGACTAAATTCCATTATTATTGATCTTCTCATACATCAGTGCAGAGGACGCCGTGATTGGCGTTTGCTGCTTCAAACTGACGCATTACTGAAATCAAAGGGTATTGATGGGCATGGCTGAGATGCTGTGGAAGACCCTGTTGAGAACTGCAAACATCACCTCCCTACAGTGAAGCTGACTCTAGCCAGCTCTATTGATCTTCCATTAAATTCACCCGTTAAAAACAAGAGGTGAAAAGAAACCGCCCAGCTTCCTCGCTTCTAATTCATTTTGCTCTTATTTCCTTCTGCCTATTATATGGCTTAATGATGAAAAAAATAGCAGGGACCCAGATTACAGCCATTCTTCAAAGCCATTGATTCATATATTCACCTGGATTTATGTACAGCTTTTACCTCGGGGGATTTTGGCTCCTGCTAAAATGAAGAGCGCTCCCCTGGCCTGCTCCGAGCACTCTCCTCTCAGGATGGGCACCAGCTCGTTTGGAGAAGCATAGAATAGCATAGAATAAACCAGATTGGAAGAGATCTCCAAGCTCATCCAGTCTAATCTATCACCCAGCCCTAGCCGATGGCGCTAAGTGCCCCATCCAGGCTTTGCTTCAACACCTCCAGGGTGTTGAACTCCACTGCAGTCGCAGTGGACTCCTGCAGGTTCTCCCCTGCAGTCACAGGACCTTCTTTTGGCAGAGAGTTGGATAAAAACAAGGTTTATAGCAAGAACATTTGCAGCTCTGTACAGACATCCCTGCCTGATGCCGCTGGGGCAGCTCCCCTCTACGGGAGTCCCTGAGGAGTCCCAACAGGCCACACACATGCACCGACCTCAGTGCCTGCAAAGCTGCATCCTCTGCCCGAACCATCCGACTCCACCACCTCCCTGGGCAGCCCATTCCAATGCTAATCACTCTCTCCGCCAACAACTTCCTCCTAACATCCAGCCTGAGCCTGCCCTGCCACAGCTTGAGCCTGTGTCCCCTCCTTCTGTCCCTGGCTGCCTGGCAGCAGAGCCCAAGCCCAGCTGGCCACAACCTCCCTTCAGACAGCTGCAGAGAGCAATGAACTCTGCCCTGAGCCTCCTCTTCTGCAGGCTGCACACCCCCAGCTCCCTCAGACTCTCCTCAGAGGGCTTCTGCTACAATAAACAGAATAAACAGAGCACCAGGCAGCAGATCAGATTTGTAGTGTCCGAACCTTCAGGAAAAGGAAACTTCATTTCTCCTGCTGTCAAACACAACATTCAACTGCTCTTCTTACACTACCTTGATATTATTCCTAGGTGTACCATTGGCTGCATTCCTTAACCTGAGATACATGAGGACAGAACCCTGCTTCCATCAGTTATAAGGGCTGTGATGGTTCAGGAGTTCCCCACCCCCCTCACATGTTTGAATTCACTCAGTCTAGACTGATCTGGCTGGCAGTTAAGGAATGAAGTATTATATTCACAGCTCAGCACAATTTACAAGCCGACATTTACAATAAGTCACAAACATTTACAGCTATATACAGAAACACAGAAATGCAATGCCCCTCCCAGAAATCAGAGGCCCCAAGAGGGGTTCCCAACCACCCTTCCACCTTCTCCCCGCTCTCCCAACCTCATCCCAGAATCTACCTTACATGCAAGGTGTAAAGATTAATGAGAGGGGTTAGAAGCAGAATTGATTAGCTGGGTTACACAGATCCAGTTAGAAGCCAGGGAGAGACACAGACACCAACAGACAGAGCCAGACTGACTTATCTATGTTTGTGTCCTTGCTTTTATACATCTCAGTAAACCTCTGAGTGCAGCAGACATCAGCAGTGTTTGCTTTTCACAGCCTAGCATCTGTTTTTTTTTTTTTTTTCTCATTAAAATATTCCAATTAGCCTCAAACCAGCACAAAGGAGCACAATCAAGTTTTCCTTAAAGGGATATTAAAGCTGGCTGCAATGCATAATTATTATTTATAGAAAGCCACCTGGAGTGCAGCCACTGAATCACAGAATGGATCAGGATTGAAGTGAGCTCAGAGTTCATCTCCTCCAACCTCCCCACCATGCCCAGGGATACCTCTCAGCTACACTCAGATGCTCAAGGACTCATCCAGCCTGGCCTGCAGCACCCCCAGCAAGGAGGCAGCCACAGCCTCCCTGGGCAGCCTGTGCCACACTCTCACCACCCTCACACTCAGCAACTTCTTCCTCAGCTCCAGCCTAACCCTGCTCTGCCTCAGCTCCAAACCATTGCCCCTTGGCCTGTCTTCAGCCCCACTCAGCACAAGTCCATCTGCAGCCTTCCTGTAGGATCCCTTCAGCTACTGGATGCAGCATTCAAGGTGGGATTAAAAGGTATTAAACACCAGAAATCATTGTGGTTGCCTTTTATCTCAGGCAAGAAAAGCTCAGATTTGCTCAGCTGACCTCAGTGTCAGATATTTTCCTGTTCACTGTGAGGTTCTGTTCAGATCCATCAGGTAATTCCCAGGCTGGCTTGCACTGCTCAACAGAAGCTGTACTTCTGAGATGCTGCTGATGGGAAATGATTTTCATTTCAGTTTGAGATGGTTTCAATTCTGGTCCATCTTTTGTGTCTGTTCTCTTCAGTGCCAGCTGCTTTGCACATTAGCTGGTAGTGAGCTCTACACTGCATGCTATGGGAAGGGACTGCAGGGAAAAGCTCATCTTGCCTTTGTGCTGCAGAAGGAAAACTGTTTCATGTGAGAAAAAGCCAGGACGCTGCCAACCCGCAGCTGATATTGCAGCACAACATCCTCCTCCCTCAGACACATACAAACCAAGCCCTGGGGAAGATGCAGGACTTGGAGCTGGAAGGATGTGTAAAAATTTGGCTGGTTTATGCCAGGGCCAAGATAGTGTCACCCTATTAACATGAAGAGTACTGCTACTGCAAGGTATAAACCACAGTGTAAGAGTTAAAGCAGAGTCCTTTTAACCAGCTGTGGCATTGGCCATGTACTTGGCACTACTCAGGCCACACCTTGAGTGCTGTGGCCAGTTCTGGGCCCCTCCATTCAAGAGAGATGTTGAGGTGCTGGAAGGTGTCCAGAGAAGGGCAGCAAGTCTGGGGAGGGGCCTGGAGCACAGCCCCAAGAGGAGAGGCTGAGGGAGCTGGGGGTGTGCAGCCTGCAGAAGAGGAGGCTCAGGGCAGAGCTCATTGCTCTCTGCAGCTCCCTGAAGGGAGGTTGTGGCCAGCTGGGGTTGGGCTCTGCTGCCAGGCAGCCAGGGACGGAAGGAGGGGACAGAGGCTCAACCTGTGGCAGGGCAGGCTCAGGCTGGATGTTAGGAGGAAGTTGTTGGCAGAGAGAGTGATTGGCATTGGAATGGGCTGCCCAGGGAGGTGGTGGAGTCCCCATCCCTGGAGGTGTTGTAGCAAAGCCTGGATGGGCACTGAGTGCCATGGTCTGGTTGATTGGCTAGGGCTGGGTGACAGATTGGACTGGGTGAGCTTGGAGGTCTCTCCCAACCTGGTTGGTTCTATGGGACAGTCCCATGACAATGCACCTGGAGAGACACCAGGAAACGAAGGGCTGAGTTGGTTTTCAACATTGCCCTTGCTCTCTCACTGAGGAGGTGAATTTTGTTTTCTACAGCACAGGTAAATGCTGACAGTGATTCCATGCCTGTAATTCCAAATGTACTGAAGAGCAGAATCTCACTGCCTTCAGAAGTCATCTAATGACCACATTCAGCTTACATCCAGGCCCCTAGCCACGGCAGCAGGTTACTCAGGGAGAGATGCTCCTTTTCACTTTGTAAACTTGTCCAAAGCTGCTGAAGGCTACAGCTGCTCTGTGCCCAGTTTGAATTTCAATTAAAAAAAAAAGAAAAAAAATAAAATCTTCCCCTGCAGATCATTCCTAGTTGCTATGTGCTAAACACTTTTCAAAATGTTTGCATCAAAACCCATGCACACAGAAAAGGTCCATGGAGAGAAACATCTGTGAAATCCTGACCTTCTGATTTCATCTTCAGATCTGGACTGGGATGATAGCAACAACTCCAAAACGAGCACATGACTGACAGTATCCTGAAAGCCAAATTTATGTTCTTTAGGCACTTTGAAGGAGCTGTAAAGCAATCCTCTGGTCTCTTCCACAATTTCATACAAGCCCTTGTGAAGAAATCCTGCTTTATCATAACTGTATGCAAAGAGAGGAAACTCAAAGCACAGGAACACATCTGGGCCTGTGATTTGGAGGCCAGGATTAAACAGTGAGATGTATCTTCTGGAGTCTGTCAAGTGCTGCCTTTCATACATCACAGCCCTCGCTCTTCAGCTATCAATACTGTCAAGCATTACTCACACAAAGCTCGACAGGCGAGCAAACAGCTCCCGGGAAGAAGCAGGAGGGCCTCTGTGACCCTGCCAAATCCAAAGATCCTTTATGTCCTCCAAACCAGCCGTGACCACCTTCCTCTGCCTCCTGCCTCACAGGCCAGGGGAGGTTCAGCTTCCTTGGAAAGACCATTCTGATCAGCATACCAAACTCCAGATGCATAAAAGGGTGCAAAATATCGATTCAGAAATTGTCTGTTGCCATCTCATTTGCTCTGCCTTCAAGGCAGTTTTGGCAGTGGGCTGTGACCAAGCTGGCCTCTGCACTCAGTAATGCTGTCTCCTACACACCATGTCTGGATGCTTCTATTGTCAAGCACTTCTGCTTAGACCCTAGCTGCTATAAATGAAGCAAACACCCACAGAACAAATGGTGATTCACCTGCACAGGCTTCACCACAGCTGTCTTATTTAGGCTAGCAACAGGATGCAAGGATAGAAGGAGAAAGCTGTGTAACTTTTTTTTTTTCCCTCCAGCCTAATCTAGGGTAGGGTGTCCCTACCCATGGCAGGGGGGTTGGAACTGGATGATCCTTGTGGCCCCTTCCAATCCTGACTGATTCCATGATTCTACTTTCTCTTCCATTAGAAACGGTGCTCCTCCAGCAGAGGCTCTGTCTGGCAAGCTGGGGGTCAGCACACTGCAGATCCAGGAGCCTCAGGGATGTTCAGAGGGTGCAGCTACCCTTGGTTAACACCCAGCAACCCTTCCTGCATCCAGCCGATGCTCAACAATGTCTGAGATCACACAGCACAGGTGCTTGAAAGGAACAAGGCTTTTGTGAAAGGCTTTCTAAAAGCAGTAAGGAAAAAAAAAAAAAAAAATCATTCTCTGACCTCTGGTGAAATGCATCCTTCCTGTGGTGATTAACATAAACCCTCTGAGCAGGAGCAGCAGAGCTGCTCTGAGGGCACCAGACTAACAGCAAAAATTTTAGTTCAGCAACCTTAAGGGGAGTGAGCACTGATAGAAGACAAATGTTGCTGATGTTCTGTACTCTGAAGATCTGAAGAAAACAAGCTCTGCTTTTGCATCATTGAAAGCTTGCAGTTCCTTTGAGCCACTCCCAGTTTCCACATGGGGAAGTCGAGGAAGAAGCAAAACTCACTCTGCAGGCATTGTCTTGGCTCTCACATCTGAAGTGTCAGAACACAGAAGATTAGCACTATCACCCCACAGAACTGCACGGGTCAAACCCTGCATCCCCTCACTACCTGCTGCTGTTCTTCCAGCTGAAAGTCAAAGCTCACAGCTTTATTCAGTGCCTGGAAAGAACAGGCAGATGAGACCTTTCACTATTAGCAGCCCCACATCACACAACTGCCCTCAAGCTAAAATATCCTTAATGCTCATCATAAAGCACTGATGGATTTCTGTAACCAAATCTGACCCTCGCTATTAAAAGTCATAATCACATTTTAATACCCCATTTTGCAGGTCCTGTGCTAATAGGCAATACCTGAGTGTCTGCTGTGAGGGTAAAACAGCAAACACTTGATAGTGTGACAAATATCCTGCATTCATGCCACAGAGACAGTAGCAAAGTTGTGAGACTTCCAAACACTGAGCCACTCTGCTTCAGGAAAGCTTTCAAGGGGCAGGTGTAATAACAGGAATCAAGGAATGCTCAGACTGGAAGGGATTTCAGAGCTCATCTAATCCATCCTCTCCACCATGCCCAGGGACACCTCTCAGCTACACTCAGCTGCTCAAGGACTCATCCAGCCTGGCCTGCAGCACCCCCAGCAAGGAGGCAGCCACAGCCTCCCTGGGCAGCCTGTGCCACACTCTCACCACCCTCACACTCAGCAGCTTCTTCCTCAGCTCCACTCTAACCCTGCTCTGCCTCAGCTCCAAACCATTGCCCCTTGGCCTGTCTCCAGACCCCCTCAGCACAAGTCCCTCTGCAGCCTTCCTGCAGGATCCCATCAGGCACTGGCAGCAGCTCTGAGGTGCCCCTGGAGCCTTCTCCTCTGCAGGCTGCACCCCCCCAGCTCCCTCAGCCTGTGCTCACAGCAGAGCTGCTCCAGCCCTGCCAGCATCTTTGTGGCCTCCTCTGGCCTCACTCCACAGCTCTGTGTCCTCCTTTTGCTGTGGACAGCAGCACTGGAGGCAGTATTGGAGGTGAGGTCTCAGCAGCATGGAGCAAAGGGAAATGCTCACATTCCTTGTTCATTCCACAGCAATGCTACAGACCTGGCAGCTCCTGAGTTCCTTTCTAGTTGAAAGACATCTCACAAATCTCCTTCCTTTACTTGTTTGACTACAGTACCACATATGGTTGCTGCAAGAAGGGATCCCATGTCATAGGATCATAGAATGCCAGGGGCTGGAAGGGACCTCAAAAGATCATCCGGTCCAGCCCCAGTGCCAGAGCAGATCACAGTGGAAGGCATCCATACAGTTCTTGAATATCTCCAGAGAGGGAGACTCCACAACCTCCATCCCCCCCTGTATTTCTCAAACACTTGCCAGTGATTTCCCTTGGGCTGGCTCAGACACACACTGCTGAGCACTACAAGTTCAGCATTTTGGCCGAGATGTGCAGCGAGCGCCTGCGAGAAAGCTCTCTGCAGGGCACAGTGCATTAAGAACACGTTTCCTTGGCTCCCCACAGCATCTCACAAACACCTCACCCAGGAACTTGTCCAGAGAAGGGCAACAAGGTCGGTGAGGGGCCTGGAGCACAGGCACTATGAGGAGAGGCTGAAGGAGCTTGGGTTGTTCAGCCTGGAGAAGAGGAGGCTAAGGGGAGACCTTGTTGCTCTCTACAGCTACCTGAAAGGAAGCTGTGACTAAATGGGAGTTGGTCTCTTCTCGCAGGCACCCAGTGACAGAACAAGGAGGCACAGTCTCAAGCTGTGCCAGGACAGGTTTATGCTGGATGTTAGGAAGAAGTTCTTTACAGAAACAGTGATTGGCATCGGAATGGGCTGCCCAGGGAGGTGATGGAGTCCCCATCCCTGGAAGCATTGAAAAAACTACCCTGGATGTGGTGCTTAGTGCCATGGTTTATCTGATTAGATACTGCTGGGTGATAGGTTAGACTTGATGATCTTGAAGGTCTTTTCCAACCTGCGTGATTCTGTGATTTGCCTATGAGGTCCTCCAGCTGCCCCAGTGCTGGCAGCAGGTCACGTAAAGAATAAACCTTCGACTAATTGCAACTCTGAAGTGTTTGTGTGCCTAAAAGCTCTGTGCTAATAATGCTCTACTCCTCGAGTATTTTAATAACACAATCATGCAGAGCAACAAGTGCTAATGCCATGTGACGTGGGCATGATGCTGAGGAGATAGCAGTCACCTGAATCTAAATGCCAACCTCTGTTTGTCTCATCTCTTACTGGAGAGGGAAGCCACCGTGCATACCCAATGGCATGTTTTTGGCAATGCCACTCCACCCAAGCCTGGCATGCCCCAGAGGAGGTTTGGATCAAATAAAACACTGCACACCAGGCACAGAACCCCACAAAATTTCCAACACTACTCTCATTTGCACCAGTCCTTTACATTCTGGTTATGCACTGCCAGGTGATTGCATGAGCCCAAACAGAAGCATTTTACTAAGTCTTCTCATGAAAGCTCAAGATGAAGAAATCCATTCCTGTCTTTCACTGCTCAAATCCTCCAAGAGCAGTCACAGACTCACCTGAGAGCTAAGTGTCCTTGATGCTCCCCTCAGACAACTCTGATTAACTGAAATCACTGCTAGGACCCAGAAATTGTCGAGAATATAAGAAAATGTCTGGGAATGTAAAGAAATCCTTGCAAGCAGCCAGACAGGTCATGTACTCCCTCTGCTTCAAAGGGAGCTTACATCTTGCTAAAGGGAGAAAGCTGCAACAAAACATACCATTGGTTCAATAAGAAGGAAAAATAAAAAAGGGGAGGGGGGAAGGAAAGAAAAGTTTAAAAGAGCAGCAGGGTGTCATGTGAATTCTTAACTCCAGAAAAAAAAAAAAATCACATCCCAGGTGAAAACTGCACCCAGCAGTCCCCAGCAGGAAGAAGAGGACACAGCTGCTGGAGTAAGCTCAGAGGAGGCCACAAAGATGCTGGCAGGGCTGGAGCAACTCTGCTGTGAGCACAGGCTGAGGGAGCTGGGGGGGGTGCAGCCTGCAGAGGAGAAGGCTCCAGGGGCACCTCAGAGCTGCTGCCAGTGCCTGAAGGGATCCTGCAGGAAGGCTGCAGAGGGACTTGTGCTGAGGGGGTCTGGAGACAGGCCAAGGGGCAATGGTTTGGAGCTGAGGCAGAGCAGGCTGAGAGTGGAGCTGAGGAAGAAGCTCCTGAGTGTGACGGTGGTGACAGTGTGGCACAGGCTGCCCAGGGAGGCTGTGGCTGCCTCCTTGCTGGGGGTGCTGCAGGCCAGGCTGGATGAGTCCTTGAGCAGCTGAGTGTAGCTGAGAGGTGTCCCTGGGCATGGTGGGAAGGGTGGAGGAGATCAGCTCTGAGGTCTTTCAAGCTAGGCCATTCCATGAGATCCTGACTTTGCTACTACAAAGCACCATTACTGCATCCCTCTGCTAAGATTCTTTTTTCAGTTTGCCAATTCTCCTGGAGCATTCAGTAGCCAGAGCTCAGAGCCTGCCTTGGCAATGAGCAGCAATTGTACATTCAGCACCAGTGCCACACGTGCACAAATTTATCTTCATTATCAGTCTGCTCTCAATGACTACAGCAGTTGAAACATGCCAGATTTTGGTCTTATTTATGGTGCTCCTGAGAGTTCAGATATGCAACTAAACACTCACAGCCCTATCACTAAGAAATTGCTAACTTCATTTCTTCAATTGTAAAATGGGAATAATAATGCTTAGCAGGCCACACTGCTCATTTAATGAAATAATTGACTAGGGACAATTTATGTTCCAATTTCCACATCCCTGAGAACTACAACAGAAACAGGAGGATTTCACAGCCACTTCAGCCATGGCAATGTGCCTCTGAGGTGAGGGAAGTGCCACCAGCACCTGCTGAACCAGGGTGCAATAACAGGGGGGCCATGGCTTAACTTGGGGCTTTGCACATCAGAATAAAAAAAAAAAAAATCAAATATAATTTAAAAGCTCTGCAGAGCCTCACGAGTTAGCACAGAAAGCTTCTTCATCTCCATGGCTCACCTTCATGCAGATGAGAAGGGTTAATTTACATTCAACTCACTTCATGGGCTCTGCAAAGCTCAGCCTCAACTGATGAGTTCCTGCACGCTGGGATCTCAGGCTCATAGATGTCAGAGGTTGAAAGGGACCCAAAGAGCTCATCCAGTCCAACCCCCCTGCCACAACAGGACCAGATAATTTAGGTCAGGGCACACAGCAACACATCCAGACAGGTCTGCAAAGGCTCCACACAAGGAGACTCCACAACCTCTCTGGGCAGCCTGTGTCAGTGCTCTGGGACCCACCCAGGCAAGAAGTGCTGCTGTTTTACATCAATCAAGAAGTTATCAGAGAATAGGGGGGGAAGGTTGGAAGTAACCTCTGCAGGTAACTCAGTCCTGTCCCTCCTGATTAAGTAGCCTCACCTAGAGGAGGATGCACAGGTGGGTTTTGAAAGTCTCCCAAGGAGACTGCACAACATCTCCAGGCTGCCTGTTCCAGTCTGAAAGTAAGGAAGCTTTTCCTGTGCTCTATGTAGTGCCTGCTGCTCCTCACCCTGTCACAGAGAACCTGGCCCAACTGTCTCTGCAGCCCCTCTATGAGATATTGCTAAGCACTGTTAAGCTCTCCAGATTAGAGATCAGCAGGCATCAATTACACCTCCCAAGGTATCTGGGGAATTGCTTTAAATTAAATGCCCATTTCGGTAAGGAGGGGAGCAGGAGAGGCTGCAGACCTCAAGAAGGGCTTTGTGTGACTGCAGGTGAGCTCCCATAAGGGCAACCTATGAAAACAGTGCCTCAAGGTTACTGCTTACTTCAGCTTTGGCTTCCAAGACCACCCTGACATCCGCTCAAGAACATTCCCATGCCCATTGCCCACTTTCTGACAGCCAGCAGAGTACTTTGCAGAGGGCAGAGTGGAATTCAGCCCTTTGATGCTTTATGCTTCAGGTTCTTGGTGAGCCATTTTCCAGCTCTGAACTTTTACCCAGGAGCTCCGGGGTTATTTTAGGAACCATCAGCATAAGGATCCCTCGTTAAGCTCCTCAAATGCCGGAGTTCTCAAACAGCCTTTTTCCATTGTAGGGTCAGAACAAACATGCAATCAAACTGCTAAATATGTCATGCAGAGGAGCCACACATCTGTGTTCCTATGGAAACTGCTGCAGCTATGTTTGGGCTTGACATTTATTCTTTCTTCCTATTATTTTAGCATCTCTCAAAACTCACCTGTTTATCCAAACTGTTCAACTACCCAAGGCTGCCCACAGTCCTGGCAATGCTTCCTTGGAAGCAGACTCAAGAACCAAAAGGCATTTATGAAGGCTGAGCCAAGAGGGGCTGGGATTAGAATGGCAGAATGTGAAAAGGAAGGGGACACCTAAAAGTTGGGATTGGTAAAGTAACAACTGCATTGCTCCTACCCATCACACTTCTTAATTAGAGAAGAGCAGATTTGGATTGGATGGTAGGATGCCATGAGGGAGCTGGAACACTGCAACAGGTTGCCCATGGAGGTAGTTAAGGTCCCATCCCTGGAGATATTCATGGTCATGCTCAACAAACCTCTGAGCAACCTGATCTAGTGGACATGGGGAAATGGTTTGGAACTGAGGCAGAGCAGGGATAGAGTGGAGCTGAAGAAGAAGTTCCTGAGTGTGAGGGTGGTGAGAGTGTGGCACAGGCTGCCCAGGGAGGCTGTGGCTGCCTCCTTGCTGGGGGTGCTGCAGGCCAGGCTGGATGAGTCCTTGAGCAGCTGAGTGTAGCTGAGAGGTGTCCCTGGGCATGGTGGGAAGGGTGGAGCAGATGAGCTCTGAGATACCTTCCAGCCTGAGCCATTCCTTGACACCCTCTTGTCTGTCCCTGTAGCAGTTCCTGCACTGCCCAGAACACTTTCCCAGCTTCTGTGAAGAAGTCCTGACTTCAGTTTGGGGCTCCCCAGTTGCAGAGGGATAGGGACCTGCCGGACAGGGTCCAGGGGAGGGCTGTGAGGATGCTGAGGGGACAGCAGCACTGTCTGGGGAGGAGAGGCTGAGGGACCTGGGGCTGTTTAGTCTATAGAAGAGAAGACTGAGAGGGGATTGAATCAATGTTTATCAATATCTGAGGGCTGAGGGTCAAGAGTGGGGTGACAGGCTCTGCTCACTGCTCCCTGGGATAGGCCAAGGAGCAATGGATGGAAGCTGCAGCACAGGAGGTTGCAGCTCAACACAAGAGGCAACTTCTTACCTGTCTGGGTCCCAGAGCACTGGCACAGGCTGCCCAGAGAGGTTGTGGAGTCTCCTTCTCTGGAGACTTTCCATGCCTGTGTGGATGTGTTGCTGTGTGCCCTGAGCTAGATTGGATGGTCCTGCTGTGGCAGGGGGGGTGGTCTGGATGATCTCTTTGGGTCCCTTCTAACCCCTGACATCCTGTGAGCCTGTGAAAAGCCTTTTATATGCTCAGCCTTTCCTTAGCAAATTTCCAGAGTGGCTCCTTCCTGAACTCTTGATATTTTCTGCTATCTAACATTAATGGTTTGCTCAAAGACCATAAAATCTTTTTTGAGATAAACTGTGATTTAAGCTGACAGACAACACCTTTGTATCTGCCCTCAGCTCTGGGGCTGTGTCTTCCAGGAGGCAACCACTTTGGAGCCATTTTCAGGTAAGTTTTAAAGGGTTCCTTTGCAGCCTCTCTGTTTTCCAGTGGCTGACAAATGTACCTTGTAGTTTGTAAAGTACTTCAGTGGGAAGGTGGTCCAAAGTCTTTTAAGACTGTAATACTGTTTGGATCCTTCTGTTTTGGAAGTCATGCACGAGTGTAAGCCTCTGAGGGTCCTTGTCCAACTCCCCTCCTCAAAGCAGAACTAAATTCAGTTACGACAGCTTGAAAATGTCTAAGCTCTGGGCACCTGTAACCACCACTCAGCACCCATCTCTTGATGGTGAGATTTTGTGCTTCCTAGCTACAACTCACAACCATTACCCAGTGTCATCTTGCTGTGCTCTGCAGAGATCTGGGAAAGTCTTCTCCACCAGAGCACAGCAGCTCCTGATTGCTCAGAGGCAGCGTTCAAAGCACTCACACTCATTTTTCATGCACATGATACAGGACTATCAATGCATGCTTAATACATTTTTCATATCACTGCATTATACAAGACTGGGTACAGGTTATCAACCACACTGTGGTGGTGCCAGTCTCAGGATAAACCTCCTCTGCTCTGCTGCTATCTTTGAGGGAGATTAGCAAATCCCTTAGCTCAATATTTGTTTTCAGGTGAGCTTTTTACTGATTACGACACTGATTATTCGGAATTTGGGATCATTTGAGGAGTGGTAGAGTGAGCTGTAATAGGGCTAACATAGAGCAAGAACAGTCTCTGCAGGATCTCTGGTATGTAGCCTGCAAAAATAGCTCTGTGATACATTGAAAACTCATCATTGAGCATCACTCAGCACTGCAGCTACATGTGGAGGCAAACTGCTCTGACAGAAGTGAGAACCTGGACCAAGATTTTTAAACCAGACTCACCCCCAGCCCGCTAAATCCAACCCCCTTGAATAACCAGCAGCTCTTGTCTCACTTGGTGCAGTGACCTTTGTACTTTTGATGACCACATTACTTATTCTGGTACCTAAGCATGAATTCACCTGCTAAGCTTTTAGCTTTAGGGTAGATTTAGGGTAGCTGGGGAGGGACTTTTTAGGCTATCAGGTAGTGAGTGACAGGACCAGGGGGAATGGAGCAAAGCTGGAGGTGGGGAGATGGAGCCTGGAGGTGAGGAGGAAGTTGTTGAGCATGAGAGTGGTGAGAGGCTGGAATGGGTTGCCCAGGGAGGTGTTTAGGGACACATCCTTGGAGGCGTTTAAGACCAGACTGGATGAGGCTCTAGCCAGCTTGATCTGGGGTAGGGTGTCCCTGGGCATGGCAGGGGGGTAGGAACTGCCTGATCCTTGTGGTCCCTTCAAACCCTGACTGATTCTATCATTTCTGAAACTCAAAGCTCCAGATCCAGCCCAGCAAATGAAGCAATTCAGGCTAATGCAGGAAGAGTCAGGCTGGCTTGGGGGTGCAGGGAGGAGAAGAAGAAAAGAGTTGGAATGTAAAACTCCATATGACAGAGTACAGCAAAGGAGATAAGTCTGTAATTAGCATAAAAGATACCAATGGCTCTGAAAGCCATTTGACATGAAAACAGAAGCACAAACAACATTAAAAACCACTCATTATTATGCCTACAGGAACGGAACAACTTCCCAGAGTAACATACATATGGAGATGTGTTTCCTTAGGACGTAAAAAGTAACTGCTTGATAGATTGAGGGGAGTAACAATCTGTCCTGAAGAGATCTGTTAAACAAGGCACACACGAGCTGTAATCCCTTAATTGTGCATCTCCGTGCTTTAGAAACACATCTGACCTTCTGCATACTAACCATTGATTGATTTTCAATAATTCCTGGTGCTCAGCAGGATGCTCCTCAGAGCAAGCCAGCAGCCAGCATTTGTAAATCTGCCTCGTCAGTTCTAAGTGCCCTAACAAAAGGTGTCTGAGCTCTTTGTCACCAAATTCATCTTCTGAAAATGCAACAGAGTCACATGGACATCTGTCACCACAGATGTGACTACAGCTTTGTGGAAGTAACAGAGAGGTAGTCACCCAATTTCTCTGAGAAATATGACAACAATTTCCTTTTTGTCATTTTAGGACCGAGAAGGTTATTTGTAATGCAGCACTGATGGAATCAATAAATTCATGGAATCATGGAATGGCTCAGGTTGGAAGGGAGATCAGAGCTCAGCTCCTCCAACCTCCTTCCCACCATGCCCAGGGACACCTCTCAGCTACACTCAGCTGCTCAAGGACTCATCCAGCCTGGCCTGCAGCACCCCCAGCAAGGAGGCAGCCACAGCCTCCCTGGGCAGCCTGTGCCACACTCTCACCACCCTCACACTCAGGAGCTTCTTCCTCAGCTCCACTCTAACCCTGCTCTGCCTATTCAGCCAAGTGTGTGAACTTCTTGAATTACACTAAAATGTTCCTCGATGCCTTGAGGCTGAGCATTGCATGACCATGCACATGGCAAAGGAGAAATAACATCTCCAAGAGTTCTGCTTTTTGTTATTTTTGGCTATGTTATGACCCATGGAGGTGCACAGCACCAGGATGAGTTTTTACTTTCAAGTTCTTGTTATTCTAGCCTTGATCTGCCTTGAGTTAAGCAGGCACCAGACCATGACTGCAGGACCACTCTTACAGACACTGGGATGATGACGAGGGAAAGAATCATAGAATCAATCAGGGTTGGAAGGGACCACAAGGATCATGCAGTCAGTCCCAACCCCCCTGCCATGGGCAGGGACACCTCACACTAGATCAGCCTGTCCACAGCCTCATCCAGTCTGGCTTTAAACACCTTCAGAAATGAGGCTTCCACCTCCTCCCCAGGCAACCCCTTCCAGACTCTCACCACCCCCATGCTGAACAGGCTGACAGGCCTAACATCCAGGCTGAATCTATCCATTTCTAGCTTGATTCCATTCCCTCCAGCCCTATCACTCCCTGACAGCCTAAGAAATCCCTCCCCAGCTTTCTTATAGCTCCCTTCATATACTGCAAGGCCACAATAAGGTCACCTGAGAGCCTTCTCCTCTCCAGACTGCACAGCCCCAACTCCCTCAGTCTCTCCTCCCAGCAGAGCAGCTCCAGCCCTCTGATCACCCTCATGGCCCTTCTCTGGATACCTTCTAGCACATCCATAGCCCTCTTGTCCCTCTTGCAGTATTCCAGGTGGGGTCTCACTGGTGCAGAGTAGAGGGGGAGGATCACTTCCCTTGCCCTGCTGCTCACACTTCTCCTGCTGCAGCCCAGCCTCTGCTTGATTTCCTGAAGATCAAGATGTCAAAACCCTCCTCTTTTCTCATTTTGCTTCCTATGCCCTTGATTGCTTTTGTCAATCTGCTGTTTGTGGTCCCCTTGATCTGATTAACCTCCTATCACCTATCCTCTGAGCAGATAAAACACTTTAAAAAAAAAAAAAAAGTGTTTTGCATGAGAGGGGACATGTTTTCAGAGAGATTCTGGGGGATTTAAAGGATGCCTCTGCTGATTCACAAATGCTCACCTCTTGCTTTACAGCTTCTCTTTGAAACAGTACATTGGCCTTGGGGGTTTGTTTTGCTGTTGGTTTGTGGGTTTTTTGTCCACTGGTTTGATTCGTTGGTGTTTTGCCTTCTCTTGGTTTTTGTATTTTTGTTTTTTGGTTTTTGGTTTTTTTTAATCCCTTTCTGTTTTAACACTCTGCAGCTTTCTAAGGGTACCTCACAGTCTCTTTCTGTAATCACCTATTCACAGGGCTGGAGCAAAGCCTCAGCAGTGAACACCAGAGGGAATGCTTTCCCCACCAGAATGAAACCAGAGAAGAACTGGCAGGATAGGGTTGGAAGCTGAAGGAGGGGGACATGCTTCAATATACTTGGGACAGAGCACACACTGCTGTCTCATCAGTGAACACATCCTGGCAGACATTTGGACTTTGTTAGCAAAATGTTACATTTCCCCAACAATAAAGGACATTTTGATGCTATGTGCTGGGGTTTTCTTTGCACACTACTTGCCTACTTGGTTAAAGGAATTAACACTAATTAGGACATGGAATTAGGACATGGAACTGCTGGATAGAGTCCAGAGGAGGGCCACAAAGATGATCAGAGGGCTGCAGCAGCTCTGCTATGAGGACAGGCTGAAGGAGTTGGGGCTTTTCAGCCTGGAGAAGAGAAAGCTTTGAGGAGACCTTATAGCAACCTTCCAGTGTCTGAAGGGGGTCTACAGGAAGGCTGGGGAGGGACTATTGAGAAAGTCTTGTAATGACAGGACGAGGGGGAATGGGTTCAAACTGATGGAGGGGAGATTTAAGCGGGATGTTAGGAGGAAGTTCTTCACAGTGAGGGTGGTGAGACACTGGCACAAGTTGCCCAGGGAGGTTGTGGCTGCTCCCTCCCTGGAGGTGTTCAGGACCAGGCTGGATGAGTCCTTGAGTGACCTGTTCTAGTGGGAGGTGTCCCTGCCTGTGGCACAGGGGGGTTGGAACTGGCTGATCTTTGAGGTCTCTTCCAACCTAGACCATTCTATGATTCTATGATTAATTAAAACACATTATTTTAAGGAACATTAAACACATTATTAATTAAAACACATTAAAAAACATTATTTTGAGAGACATAATAATAATAAATCATAACAACAGCACTGAAATCCTTTTCTTCCTTGCCCCTTTCGCAGCAGCATGAATTACTCTTCAGCACCCAGCAAATAGAATTATAGAATCATGGAATGGTTTACGTTGGAACTGACCTCAAAGCTCATCCAGTTCCATAGGCAGGGACATCTCCCACTAGATCAGGTCACTCAAGGCTCATCCAGCCTGGCCTTGAACCCCTCCAGGGAGAAAGCAGCCACAACCTCCCTGGGCAACCAATTCCAGTGTCTCACAACCCTCACTGTGAAGAACTTCCTCCTAACATCCTGTTTCAATCTCCCCTCTGCCAGTTCAAACCCATTCCTCCTCATCCTGACATTACCAGACTTTGTCAAAAGTCTCTCCCCAGCCCTCCTGTAGGCCCCCTTCAGATACTGGAAGGCCACTATAAGGTCTCCTGGAAGCCTTCTCCTCTCCAGGCTGCAGAGTCCCAACTCTCTCAGCCTGTCCTAATAACATCAGTTAGGACCAGAAGCAAGATGTGCTGCTATAAAAGGACATTATCTCCCCTTGGCTAAAATGACCTTTTTAAAGCTAAGGTAAAACTTTTTAATTAAAGTCTGAGTTGCTCCTAGGACTGTCTTAAAAGCAGGAACTTTTCATTAAATTGAGGTAATTATGAAGAGGCAAACATGCCAGAGTTAAAGGAGGTTATGTACATGGCATATTGATTCCTATGGGCTATATAAATTGGTTTAACAAGCAGAGGGATGGGAGCATATTTTATTTAAGAGTGAGATATTAAAATCTATGTCCATTCCTTACATATTGGTTTATGAATAAAATATGTTGTGGCATGTCTGTTTTATTTGCTTGTATAAGAAGCAGGGGTTCATTTATGGGGAAAAAAAAATGATTCATGTACAGAACACATTGGTTTGCAGTGGCAGAATAAGAAATGAAGCAGAATTGCTTTTCAGTTTGTGTGTCATTAATCTGTTGATAGGCATTCTACTTGGATTTACACATCTAACTCTATTTGCTTTTGCTTAACTTAGAATAACCACCAGTAAAGCTGATTCTGCTCAGACCTCACCTCCAATTCTGCCTCCAGTGCTCCTATCCACAGCAGAAGGACACAGAGACGCTGGAGTGAGTCCAGGAGGCCACAAAGATGCTGGCAGGGCTGGAGCAGCTCTGCTGTGAGCACAGGCTGAGGGAGCTGGGGGGGTGCAGCCTGCAGAGGAGAAGGCTCCAGGGGCACCTCAGAGCTTCTGCCAGTGCCTGAAGGGATCCTGCAGGAAGGCTACAGAGGGACTTGTGCTGAGGGGGTCTGGAGACAGCCCAAGGGGCAATGGTTTGGAGCTGAGGCAGAGCAGGGTTAGGCTGGAGCTGAGGAAGAAGCTCCTGAGTGTGAGGGTGGTGAGAGTGCGGCACAGGCTGCCCAGGGAGGCTGTGGCTGCCTCCTCCTTGGAGCTTGGATAAGTCCTTGAGCAGCTGAGTGTAGCTGAGAGGTGTCCCTGGGCATGGTGGGGAGGTTGGAGGGGATGAGCTCTGTGATCCCATCCAACCTGAGCCATTCTGTGTTTCTATGATGACTTCTAGATGTAGCTGGACTCTTTCAGTGCCTACAACAAATACTCTTGCACCTCTAAGAACTGAGGGCAGCCATGACAGACTTTGAACATTAGCCAACTACTTGCATGTGATTTAGAGACAGCCAAATGTGGACAAAATAGTTAAGTTGATGAGAAGTGTTTGTGAAGCAACACATCCATGAGACATATACACTGCACATCTAACTCACAGGTATGAAAATGCTTAATGCTGCACATTCTGAGCCATCTTGGACTCTCATACCATTGCCTTCATACCCTGGACACAGACTGATCAGGGGAAGGGAGCTTGGCAGGAGGAAGGGAGCTAGAGGAGGGCTTCTCCACCCTCCCCAACATGGCCCAAGCAGCACAGCCTGCAGCAGCCTGCAGCCACAGCACAGGTGTATTTCTTTTACTGAAGCAATGGTTTGCTAAGCCATTTCCACCCCAGCCTGCTTGCACCATCTGCACTGTAGCTGGCCATGGCCATTGTGGAAAAACATCACACGACACACCCAAATAATGCATTTGATTGATGAACCCAGGGCCAGACTGCCAGGCGTCAAACCACCACCACACTGCCCAGACAGTGAGGCAATTTCAGTGTTGGCAACAGAGCTGAGCTCCATTGGAGCTCCATCTGCTGACATGGACAACAAACTCAGCCAAAGCTCATCCGGAATTGTCACATCCATAATTCCCATAGATATTTCATCTCTAGCAGAGACCTGTCAAAAATCTGAGCTGGTGACCTGGGAGCAAGACCAACTTTTCCTGATGGGAGATGACTGGAGGAGAATTTCAAAAGGGAAAAGCAACGAACAAAAAGAAAGGGGGAAGCACTCCACACAAAATCCATTTCCTCTGTTGAAACTTTCTCCAGGTACTTCAACATGGGAAGGGAACATATGGCTCTGCACAGGTCTTCAACATATATATGTAAGGACCATAGCAAATAGTTTGCATAGTAACTGCACAGCATCAGGAGTAATTTGTTGGAAAAGCATCACACAGTCATTGGTTTGAGCTTCAAGATGAGGTCTTGAGTGTAGTTCAACAGTGGTAGTTTCTCATGCCATGTTGCCAGCAGCAAACTTCATTCTCTGTGCTATTGACAACATTGGAGACTGACAGTGCCAGAAGGCTCCAGAAATTTATAGCCCTAGAATGGCTCAGGTTGAGAGAGACCTCAGAGCTCATCCCCTCCAACCTCCCCACCATGCCCAGGGACACCTCTCAGCTACACTCAGCTGCTCAAGGACTCATCCAGCCTGGCCTGCAACACCCCCAGCAAGGAGGCAGCCACAGCCTCCCTGGGCAGCCTGTGCCACACTCTCACCACACTCACACTCAGGAGCTTCTTCCTCAGCTCCACTCTAACCCTGCTCTGCCTCAGCTCCAAACCATTGCCCCTTGGGCTGTCTCCAGACCCCCTCAGCACAAGTCCCTCTGCAGCCTTCCTGCAGGATCCCTTCAAGCACTGGCAGGCAGCTCCAGGAACCCTCTCCACCAGGCTAGACAGGAAGGTATTCCCAGTTCAGTCGCAGAAATGGAGACAGAAAACAGAAACTGTATCTAGCAGAGAGTTTGGAGGGGTTACAGAACACTTGGCAGCAGTGATGGAAATCCGTGTCAGATCAATAGGTGCAACTGATTACCTGCTCTCAGGGATGATGTTGATAGCAGTGCTTCAGAGCAGAAACTGAAAGGCTCTTGTTTGATGGTAGGTTAAAGACGTTGCCTTCACATCTCACTCCAATTACAATGCAGAGGTAACAGAAATTAGAGGCATTACTCAGCCACCCTTATTAGCCGAGTTAAGAAAGGCAGACAGAAAGGACAAGCACGGAGTTTAGTAAGGCAAGCACCACATCACACACAGGATTTACAAATACATACATTAAATATATGATTATTAAANGCTATTATTAGAGCTAACAGAAAAAAAAAAAAAAAAAAAAAAAAAAAAGGTGAGATTAGAAAGCAGCCTTTCAAGTGCCAGAATGAATGGCATGTTTGAACATATGATGCCTGGCCAATTAATGTCCATTTAAGCTCTTCAAATGCTGCATTTGCTTTTAAATGGAAATGTATTTGCTGAAACAAGAGCCCGTGCAGTCTCCAATGCACTCCTAACCAGAACAAATGCCTCCAACCCCAAAGCCCAAATACTTCAGCCACAAAAAAAAAAAAAAAAAAAAAAAAAAAAAAAAAAATTTTAAAAAAAAAA
>VWZI01022983.1:176341-201440 GCA_013396835.1 Psilopogon haemacephalus
GCAAAATTTTCTTCCCTACTTTTCCAAGGAAAAAAAAAAAAAAAAAAAAAAAAGAAGTTTTGGAGGAGAACCAAAGTAGGGAGCACACACAACAAGCACACAAGCAAATCCAAATAAAAATAAAAAGTGTTTTCAGCTGAAAAATGATTGCACATAAAAGCAGAAAGGCAATTTAAACAATCAAATTAAATAATGCAATTAAAACAAACCAATTCAGATATTCCCATGGGTGTCTTGACAAGCTCTAACCGTGGGAGCAAGTTAGCTGAACCAGTACTATTAATTTAGCATAACAACATAATGATCCTTGCCCCCAAAGGCTGTTCCACCAGATATCCCATCTTCACAGATCTGAGTTATCCTTTTCCTAATAGCTATTTCTGAGCATCCACAGGGCTTTTGTGACTGGCCACATCTTTTCTGCAAGCTGCAGAACATTGGTGAAATAAAATCAGAACCTACCACCCATAATGAGGCAATTAGCTTGCAAGCTAAAAATAAATATGACAGAACCCAATCAAATTACCTTGGTCCTGGCCAGTTGTCTAGCCCTGCACCTTCCACTCACAAAACATAGAATCATAGAATCAGTCAGGGTTTGAAGGGACCACAAGGATCAGCCAGTCCCAACCCCCCTGCCATGCCCAGGGACACCCTACCCTAGAGCAGGCTGCCCACAGCCTCTGCCAGCCTGGCCAAAAACACCTCCAGGGATCTGGCCCCAAACACCTCCCTGCAGGGGCAACCCATTCCAGCCTCTCACCACTCTCATGCTCAACAACCTCCTCCTCACCTCCAAGCTGAGTCTCCCCACCTCCAGCTATGCTCCATTCCCCCTAGTCCTGTCACACCCTGAGAGCCTCAAAAGTCCCTCCCCAGCTTGTTTGTAGCCCCCTTCAGATGCTGGAAGGCCACCAGAAGGTCCCCTGGGAGCCTCCTCTTCTCCAGCCTGCACAGCCTCAACTCTTTCAGGCTGTGCTCACAGCAGAGGTGCTCCAGCCCTCTGAGCATCCTCGGGGCCCTTCTCTGGACACTTCCAGCATCTCCACATCCCTCTTGTCCCAGAGGCTCCAGCACTGGATGCAGTACTCCAGGTGGGGTCTCAGCAGAGCAGAGTAGAGTAGAGGAGGAGAATCACCTCGCTGGCCCTGCTGCCCACACTGCTCCTGCTGCAGCCCAGCCTCTGCTTGCCTTTCTGGGCTGCAAGTGCACACATGCATGAGTTCGCCCTGTAAACTGCACCCAGAAACATGCTGCATTTGTTCTGCAGGTACTTGGAAGAATTTTCCAGCTTCTGAACCTGTCTTGAGGAAGCATGGAGCCTTAATTCAACTAATATTCAGTTTACAACATTCCTCAACTCTCCTGGGAAGCAGCAGCCACCCCAGTGTCACCAGATCACCCAGACAGTCAAGAAATTGGTTGCTTGTTACCTGCAATCACAGCCCCATGTAATTTGTCTGGACAGGTCCCCTCATGGTGGCTACACATTGACTGTCCCCATGGTTACACCTTGATTAGTTCCTGGATTGCTTTGTAATGCTACAGCATCAGCAGCTGCCGGGCAGAAGCCCAATGTACACAAGGTACCCTGCTTAACTGGGGTATCCTATTGAATCCTCTCCTAGTGTACCATCAGAAGGCTATTAATAGTGACATTTGCAGTAAGCTGCATTTTTGAAAGTGAACTAGAAATCACCACAGTGGGAAGGCACTTAGGAGTTATTGCTGTACCACTGGAGAAATAGGAACACAGTTATTAGATGTATTTTTTAAGGGAGACTTCTTTCTTTTTTTTTTTTTTTTTTTTTCCCCTACATGATTTTCTACAATTGCACTCTCAGCTTTAGGTCTTAAGGTGCTGCCTGAGCAAAACAAAGGGTAGTGCTTACTTTGCAAGGAAAAGTCTCAATTGATGATGGCAAGCAGAGCATACTAAATACAGAGCTAGGAGGATCTTAAAGGCTACAGGAGAAAATAAACAGCCAATAACAAGGAGAACCACATAGGACAGAAGAGGTTCAGCAACCCAGCCTGATGGCAGGATGCTCCAGCAGAAACTGTGAATATAAGTAGTGGGGGGTTTGTCCATACACAGCCTCCAACCATACAACTACAGCTGTTATATCGAAAAGGGTCCTTTAGGAGATAGTTTAAAGTCACACAACATTAGGGGTTGGAAGGGATCTCCAGAGCTCATCCAGCCCAAGCCCCCTGCCACAGCAGCATCAGCCAGAGCAGGGCACACAGGAACACAGCCAGGGAGGGTTGGAAAGGCTCCAGAGAAGGAGACTCCACAGCCTCTCTGGGCAGCCTGCTCCAGGGCTCCAACACCCTCACAGGCACAAAGTTTCCCCTCCTGTTCCCCTGGCACCTCCTCTGCTCCAGCTTGCCCCCAGTGCCCCTTGTGCTGCCCTTGGGCACCCCTGGGCACAGCCTGGCTGCATCCTGCCCACACTGCCCTGCACATCTTGAGCACAGCACTGAGGGCAGCCCTCAGGCTCCTCTGCTGACAGCTCCCAGCCCCAGCTCCCTCAGCCTGGCCTCAAAGGAGATGTTCACTGCCTGCAGTAGCTTGGGGGCTCTGCCCTGGGCTCTCTCCAGCACTTCCCTGAGCTCCTTCTTGAGCTGAGGGGCCCAGAACTGGACACAATATTGCAGCTGTGGCCTCAGCAGGGCAGAGCAGAGGGGCAGAAGAACCTCTCTGGACCTCCTCACCACAGCCCTTCTGATGCACCCCAGGATGCCACTGGCCTCCTTGCCCACAAGGGCACATTGCTGGCTCATGGCCACCATGTTTTCCATCAGCACTCCCAGCTCCTTTTTCTGAGAGCTGCTCTCCAACAGAGCAGTCCTCAAACTCCACTGGTCCACAGGGCTGCGAAGACAGAGGCTTACACAACCACAGACCAACACTTCATCAGAAACATCTGCTGCACCAAAAGCATGTAAAGGATAAGTGTGTGTGGGCAGGCAGAGCTCAAATAAACAAAAGAAAAACCAGGAGTGGGGATCTTCCAGGACTTTCAGTAGGTTTTGCTCTGCATCTATGCAGAATCAGATACATGGATTCAGGCCAAGAAATACACACTTATGATTTTATTGAACAACCTTTATTGGAGGAGAGGGGTTGTTAAACTTTCACTTAGAGCTTTTTTTTAAAGGCAGTTTAGTAAAAAGGTTGAAGCTCTAGGGATGGTTATTCCAAGATAAATGTGAGAGCTTCAGAGACCCAAATCTCCTCATACAGAACAAGGAAGGAAAAACAAAAACATTTCCAAGAAGTTAAGGTCATCTCTCACTTGTCATTTGCCTTTTTCTTCCCCAAAACTACCTATCTTACTCTGCTAACCTTTTTTTTGCTTCCAATCTTAGGAACTTTCTTGGCCTCTTTACCCACTAAAAGCAACTCTATCGGAGCTCTTCCTTTTTATCATGATAATTGAAGCTTTATTTCTTTTTAAATACAAAAAACTAACCAACAAACAAAGAAAACCCCACAACCCACCCCAAAAACAAAATATTCCTCCCCTCCAAAAAAAANCACACAAAAATCAAAGCAGCCACTACTTACTCAAACTGTTTTCCACTCTATCCACCTTAGCATCACCCTTCCCACACCATCACCAGCAAATAGGTGGCATTTGAAGGCTGCCAGTTCCTCACTTTCATTTGAGTGGGTGTCCTGCTCTCCTGTGAGGAGCAGCCTGGCTCTGTCTGCATGCTCTCTTTCTCAGTGCACCCTTTCCCCCAAACCAGATCAGCCCTGACTTCCCTAAGCATTCTATACAGTTTTGGTAACTGGTCCTCTGTTTGGGAAGGAACTCTAATTTTTGGATGGTCAAGAAAAAAAATCAGCTTGCCAAGGCAAACTTAAGTGAAACCTTCTTGGCAATTTAAGTGTTCCATAACCCTGACATTTACAAGATTATTCACTGAATGACGACTTTTGGACTATCTTGGAGATCTGTTTTCCATGTCTGTCAGTCACAAATCCTGACCCTTATCACTCAGCCTCTTCTCTAATAAACCAGAGCTGCGACAGCAGGTTCGTCTTTAGGTTTTGCAGTCCTCGCTTAGGATGCAAGAGGAAACTGAAGCCATTCTTAATCCCCTCTGTCTAACTCAGAACAAAAGGAAGCGACAGGCTGGAGGCAGCAGCGAAGCCCCAAGCTACCCATCTGTGCCAAACAGACCAGGCACGGGGAGATCACGGGAAAGATGCTGAGTTCCAGCAGGTTGCAGAAACAGGTAGCAGGTGGTAGGAGGGCAGGTTTCCACCAGATAGCACCACCTCACATGTACTACTAGAGGCGGTTTAAGGACTTGGCAAAGACGAGAGCTCCCCCAGGAGCCTGGCTTCGGGCTTGCCTGGACGGGTCAGCTGGCACAAGCTGTTCTGGAAGGGGCTCTGCCTGGCCAAGTGACACGGCTCAGAAGCAGCATCACCTCACCTTGAAAGTGATGGAGCCTGCATTATTTATAGACCTATGCTGGCCTTGGAAGGAACCGAAACAAATGCAATTTCCATGCAGGCAGACAGCCTCTCTTGGTGGTGGTGACCACTTCCCCCCACCCCAAGATATAAATAGCAGTTTTATTCAGGCATCCAGAGCAGATATTCAGGCACCTCTCAAAGACAGAGTGACTGTAAACCAAGCCGAAGTCATATGCACAAATCCATACCCTTCCTAAAATAACCTCTCTTTTGGAGCTCTTAGCCAAGGTGCAGCTCACCCTCTCGCTACAGCAGAGATGTCAAAGGCATCTTCCTCTTTATCCATGTGGATGAACTCGCTAAGAGAAGCCGAGCTGCTGGAGCACATCAGCTATGGTTTCAAACAGAGATTAAGTGACTTTCACAAGTTGGAAAGAACACTGGAATAAGGGGAATGAAAGGGAGGAAAGATGAAAAGAGAGGTGAAGAGGTGACCTTTCTTTGATGGAAAAAAAAAAAATTGAACAGGGTAAAAAAAAAAAATTTAAAAGGGGAAGAAAAAAAAGCACATCCAAAACCCAAAAGCTGAAACCTTCCCAATGGTATTCAGACAAACCCCAGATAGAAATGGATTGTTAAGATTTCTGGAGTCAAGAGCCATGGTTTCTGTTCAGTATGACTCAGTTGTAGTTAATACTTTACATGTATGCATGGAGAATCTCAGATTTTAGCAAAGGAATGAGGATTATTTTTTTTTCTAAGAGCTTATCTATTAGGACACACTTTGTGTAAGCGAGGCAGATTTATGAAAACGATTTTCTAATTAAATGAAAATCAACAGATGGCACTCTATAGGCAAGGCCCTATCTTCCTCACATAATGTATGGCTCAGACTGAAAAACTTTGTGTCCTCTGAAGAGCTTGAGATTTCAACAGGGCTACCTTAGGAAAAATCGTGTTGCTTAAATTGTATTGTGCCCAACGACAGCACTAATGACAGATGAAAAAGGTAGCTCTGACCCCGAAAGATGAGAACACACATTTCAGAGGTACCAAATGCCATCCCCTCCCCNCTAGAGCAGGCTGCCCACAGCCTCTGCCAGCCTGGCCCCAAACACCTCCAGGGATCTGGCCCCAAACACCTCCCTGCAGGGGCAACCCATTCCAGCCTCTCACCACTCTCAAGCTCAACAACCTCCTCCTCACCTCCAGGCTGAATCTCCCTACCTCCAGCTTTGCTCCATTCCTCGCAGTCCTGTCACTACCTGACAGCCTCAGAAGTCCCTCCTCAGCTTTTTTGTAGGCCCTCTCCAGATCCTGGAAAGCCACCAGAAGGTCCCCTGGGAGCCTCCTCTTCTGCAGCCTGCACAGCTCCAACCCTTTCAGGCTGTGCTCACAGCAGAGGTGCTGCAGCCCTCTGAGCATCCTCGTGGCCCTTCTCTGGACACGTTCCAATATGAATAACAAAGTTTCAGCCACTAGTTTGGTAATTATTTGTTGCCAATAAGATCACTTCATTCAACCCCTGCCCAAGGCTTCCCAGCCACGTTTGACTTTGCACAAGGGAGCACAGGGATATTACTTGCTAAGTGTGGAATGCTGCACCTCTACTTGCTTCACTCTGTGTACTGTATTACCAAAACAAAAAGAAGAGAAGGCAGAAGACAGACCTGGACACAGACTGCACATCACTGATGAAAAGCATAAGGGAGTCTTCCTCACTGCAGCCCTCCGAAGTAAGTTAGCAGCCTTAATGCACTCCTCTACATGACCAGCACAACCTTCATCTTTGCTAACTTTACCTTCTCCAACCCCTGGCTGCAAACCAAGTTTGAGTGAGCCTGACTCCTGCAGTACATTGCTGAGGCAGAGCACAGGGAGCTGTGTCCTGACCTATGCAGCAGACACAGATTTCAGCAGTGTTTTCTGCCCGAGGGGCAACTTCAGCACGGACAGAACCCACTTTGTGCACAAGCTCCCCTAAAAATAAGGATTCCAGACCTTACCTTGACACGTTAACTTTCCCCTCCCCTTCTCTCCTTATCCAGGGGGTAAACCATTAGTACAATAACTGAGCAGGCTGTTCCTAGCTGGTTATCAGAGATGAGAGAAGGCTCCCCCTCTGAATACGATGACCATGTAATTGCAGGGCTCAAATAAGGCAGAGTTTACTGCAGGCTGATTTTGCCACGTGTAACATCTGGATTAGCAACTCACGTGTTAATTAAAGACAGATTAACCAGTATTAGGAAAATGATGTCTGAAATTGTTCAATTTTGAACCCACCATATATATATATATACATACCCACAGATAAACCTATCTATAAGTGCAAGTCATTTTCTGGTCCGTGTTAAGAACGGCACGATTTATGACTCTGAGAGGCAGCATAATCTGATGCTATTATACATGCAGATAACTCCTGAACAAATATAATACATGGGAATTACCCTTTTTTTTTCCCCCTCCTTAAGAAGCTGTATAATTACCATTAAATTAAGTGTTAGATGTTCATTTAGTGGAAGTCCTGACTGCGGTTCAAGCAGCTCTGCCTATGGAGCGGTTTAATTTAGCCACGCTTAAACAGAGCATAATGGTGAAGGAGGACACACTGTTCGAAGTGTAAATTCTATTAGCAACAACATATTGAGATTTCCGTACTCCTTGTTCCATTTGCAGGGTGGTTTTTTTTTTCCTGCCACAGGAATAAATCACTGTGTGTTTTCCGTTCTTGCAGCGATCTTTGTCGGGAGAAGCCAGAACCTGCACCATGTGCCTTTCACTCCGCATCTGCTCTCCTGTTGTCGGTGCATCCCGGATGCTGCCTTTCTTTGCTAATCTCCATCTCACCTTCTTCCCAAGGGGGACAACATTACGGTTAAGTGGCGCTAAAGGCCGAGCAAGCCAGTGCATAAGGGAAAATAACAGGCGCGGAATGTGAGCCCATTTACCGGTCATTGACATTATACAGAAATGGCTCAGCCATAGAAAGGAGCTGGGACAAGCACACTTAGGGTCATCAGTATGATCAGCACCCACAGAAACCTTCAACGTTCTCATCAGCATCTTTTGAAACAGTTTGGATACAGCTGAGTGATTTAGCACTGATAAAGATGTAGTGTATTTGGAGGCATACTAAATAGCATAACGAATACAAGGAAGCATTAATTTCTGTAGCCTTTCTACCAAGGTATTTTAGCTTACAATAAAGTGCACAGCAAAATGAACCCAGGCCTTTACAGCGCACTGTTCCCAAAGCAGCAAACGAAACCAAACAACATTCTTTTAAGCCTGTTAACTTCAACAAGGCAAAGTATCTCGGGGCCAGATACATAAAACCAGGGAGATGCTTGGGAACAGATTTCACTGAGTTGAGCTGCGATAAAGAAGTTTGTTTCCAACAGGTAGCACCCACTGGTGGGTAGAGGCACAAATGAGAATTTCACAGGTAAGCAGAAAAGAGAAGTGACCACCTCTGGAAAAGGAGCAAGTCTTTTCAGCCAGGCCAGTGGTTAAGGCAAACTTTATATAGGTCATGTCAGCCTGAGTGTGATTTCTTTCTGTATGTCAAACTGTCATTAAAAAAAAAAAAATCACTGCCAAAGCTTAGAAGCAGGAGGCTGAACAATGAAGAGTTACCCATGTCTGCAAAGCAACTGAAACACACTGAGGCAGAACAAATACATTTTAAAGACTAGCAACCACAGAAATAGTCACAGTATTGACTGCTTATCCTGCCACCACCCTTCCCAAAGGTTGGCCAAACATTTTGATGGACTGGCATTGTTAAACAGCGTCTCAGCCTCTTTCTACTTCAAGATACTAATATCAGTGTAATGCCAAACAATGCTGAATTTCCAAGTCTTGGGCTTGAAACTATCTTATGCCCATTTACCCATGCACAAGTTAGCACTAGACAAGAACAGAGCTAGCAGAGAAATGTAGGGATGGGATGAATTGGTGCCTGAGGGGACAGGCTTCTTTCTCTCCTACCCAAGGCAGCCTCCATGACTTGGACAGGCAGCAATAGCGAAGGAAATACAACCTCAGTGCCAGCCCAGGGACCTCAACAGCTCACTCCTTTCACACCGTGGGAAACAGAAGTAGCACCAAACCGCATGGCTTAGGGGAAGGGACCTCCTCTGGACTCATTCCACATCTGTGTGTCCTTTGTCTGCTGGGGACAGCAGCACCGGAGGCAGAATTGGAGGGGAGGTCTGAGCAGAGCAGAGCATTGCTGTCTTCATCTGACAAACTCAGGACACTGCACATGATGGCTCTTGGTTGTGTAACCTTAGTGCTGGTGTAAGGAAGCGATTCCTGTCTGTGCTCAAAACAGAGTTACTCCAGCCCTTGGATCATCTGTGTGTCCTCCTCTGGACTCTGTCCAACAGCTCTGTGTCCTTGTTACACTGGTGACAGCAGATGGCTGCACTCAGCTACAGGGCTCCACCACGATGGGCACACCTGCACTCCTCCCACTCCCCATGGTGCACACTGAACCGTTTCCATCCATTCAGAAGTTCTCCAATACGACTTTGAGACAGGCCCCACGCATTCCTACTGCAAACTGTCATGCATGTGCCCATTCTTCCTGCATGCCTCCAGTCTCAGGGCACAGAGCAGCCCCTGAAAGCAGCACGGAGCCAGCACCTTGTTCCCCCAGCTTGCCAAGCCACGCATGGCCATTAACAAACGGCACAGGCTGTCAGAGCCTCAGCTGCACTGGCAGAGCTGCAGCACAAAGTGCTGGCCACGCATTCCACTGAAAGGCAACTTTTAAAAATCCACTCAGAGGAGCAGCTACAAGATTTGAGGGGAGAGGAGGTGTTTCAAAGCGGCACGTGTGCCACCTGAAGCCAAGCTGTCACAGCAATAACCTCATTAAAGCCGCCCTCTCGGGAGCGCTAACCTGCACGCCGGCTGGTGGAAAGATGTCATTTATAATGGGGCTTAATTCAGTTCAGAGTCAAAGTACAGGAGGCTTGCAGAAAAGTGAAATTGCTAATTTAAGGAATTCACAAAGGAGCAGGAACATGAGCACCATATCAAATGGCTGTGAAAGATGTGGCTCTTGCCCTCCTCGCCTTCCATTCCCTGAAAACACCACCGGTATTTCTGTCGTCCAGGCTCCTGATCTGCAAGTCAGTACAACTCTTTCTTCCTCATGACGCCCCTAACCAGGGCTCAGGATGTGGCTCATCTTTTATCAGCCCTACATGCAAGGCATCACCATCTCCTCTGCCCACCCTGCTTTTCGCCTGCTCTCTCTGTTGGAGCTTTTGCCCCAACAATTTAAAACTCACAATCAATACCACAGCTGAACCTGCTCTACTCCACCAGCCTTAAGGCTCTTCCCTCAGCATCCCTCTTCCCCACAGAGTCCCCACAAAAGTGGTATTCAAATGGGATCCTGGGGTGGATTAAGAAGAGTGAATCCAAAAGTTCAGAGAGGTTCTCCTCCCCCTCTACTCTGCCCTGCTGAGACCTCATCTTGAGTACTGCCTTCAGTTTGGGGCTCCCCAATTTCAGAGGGACAGGGACCTGCTGGAGAGGGTCCAGTGGAGGGCTACGAGGATGCTGAGGGGACTGCAGCACTGCCTGGGGAGGAGAGGCTGAGGGACCTGGGGCTGCTTAGTCTGCAGAAGACTGAGAGGGGATTGAATTAATGTTTCTAAATATCTGAGGGCTGGGGGTCAGGAGCAGGGGGACACAGGTTCTGTCACTTGCTCCCTGAGATAGGACAAGGAGCAATGGATGGAAGCTGCAGCACAGGAGGTTGCAGCTCAACACAAGAGGCAACTTCTTGTCTGTGTGGGTCCCAGAGCACTGGCACAGGCTGCTCAGAGAGGCTGTGGAGTCTCCTTGTTTGGAGCCTTTGCAGACCTGTCTGGATGTGTTGCTGTGTGCCCTGAGCTAGCTTGGATGGTCCTGCTGTGGCAGGGGGGGTGGACTCGGTGAGGTCTTTGGGTCCCTTTCAACCCCTGACATCCTGTGAGCCTGTGTGATCCTTAGGGTAAAAAAAAGCCAATGTCCAGAGCTGCCTGGACACCATGCCAGTCACTCCTGTAATGGATCAGCTATGCAGCAACTGACTGTATTAATGTCTATTTGCATTTCACTTCTAAAGATCTAGGATTTAATAACACTAATTGACAGCAATAACACTTAAGTACAATACGTTTTGGAAGGGCTTTTCAATTTTTAAAAGGAGTGGAGATAACTGAATGAAAGATGATGGAAAACTGCCACACTTAGTAAATGAGTCGTTAACCTTTCAACCCGGGAGCTCCCACTGGGAGCCTGACCAGAGGGACTGCCAGAGCTCCAGTAGCTGGGAGAGGTATAATGAAGTTAATTCGGGGGCTTTAGACTCTTTCTTAAGTCGACTTTTAAACTCTTTCCAAATTTGGCCTCCATCTCCTCCTCAAAACGTAGTTGTTAGACGTGGTATTAATGTGACACCAGGCAGGTTCAGATATTCTCCCCCTTTGGTAGATCCTACAGAAAGAGCTGAGCTTCACACATTCCGTGCCCATAAAATGCTGTCTGCAGCGTTTTTAGCTAAAAAAACCGAACTATTCATTTGATGCTTTCACCTTGAGTGACAAGCTGTGAGCCCAGGACAAAAGTCAGGACGGGCACCCCTAACAGCAAAGCACAGAAACCTTCAGCTGAAGCTTCTGGGGCATTCCACAGAGCCAGGACTCACCACCCACACTGTCCTCTCTCTCAAGGTTACCTGCAAAGCTGATAGGAATGTTTATTTAAATCAGTGCTCCAGAAAGACAACACATTCTGGGGGTTTACTTCATTTTTATTACATTAAGCCCTCGACTTGAGGCAAACTCTAGCAGACGTTTTCAGACTCGCATCTCCTGTATTTTGATCAAAGATTGCTTTGATAACAGCCACAATACAACAGAGAGAACAAGTAATAATAAAAAAAAAAAAGCCGGTGCGGGGCTCCTTGCATAAACAGCTGATTTCCATCACTATGCTCCCAGTTAAAACAAAAGCCCTGCTCCCATTTGCACCGCTCTCTTCCTTACCCCACACAAAGGCCCTTAGCCAGAGACACTCCCGCGATGCTCAGAAGATAATGCTCTCCTAACAGCTCCCTTTTAATTACACAATGCAATTATCATGTCCCGGTGTGCTCCAACAAACCATCTTCACAACTCGGGCTGCGATTCTCTTCGGTACAGGTAGCTTCGGGTGGGAGCAGGCTTCCTCGATTTCCTTAGATTTGTTTGCTAGGGGTTGGCCAGAGTTGTACCAAAGAACGCTCCAAGCCAGTTGCAACTCCCAGATTTTTCAATATGGAGGGAGAAACGTTGGCCAGATCGTTAATTAAATGGCACCAGGAACTGCATTTTCTCCCCTTTCACAAGTTCCAGTTAGAATAACACAGATTTGGAAGGCACTCCAATGCCACCAAAACCAATAAATCTTCATTTACTGTCAGTAGATTTCTAACCTGCTGGTTTGCTTTGCTTTTTTGGTTTGTTTTTTGTTTTGTTTTTTTTTAAAGCAGCATGATGAACATATTTTAGCAGAATATATTAGCTGTGTCAATTTAATAAGAGGAAGATGGATGGAACCTCTCCTTGTGTTCCTCCATACAGTGCAGAGCCCAGCTGTGAGAGCTCAGGGAAGGAAATCCCTTGGGTTGTCCTTCTTCAGCAATACCTTTGCTTTCCTGGGACATAGTTTTTTCCTCTTCGGACTTTCACCAAATCTCTGCCACAGAAATGTAAGAGTGACCTCAAGCTTTAGCATTGCCAACCTGATGAGAGCTTGGGAAGAGCAACCTCAGCCCCAAGGCCACTACTGTCATGCTCAAGGTCTGCTCAGGTTTCCTCTCCCTTTTACTCTCTATTTGGTTCAAGGCCAACATAAAGTTGTTTTCCTGGAACTGGTAGAAGTCAGGAGAGTGAGCATTCTCCTCCAGACAAAAACCAGAATATGGCCCAGGCAGGCAGGTCACAGAGACATATCCCTGACCCCATGCTCCAGACACAGCATCACCATCAGCAGCACCACCTCCAGCACAGAGGCTATTCTGGCTCTCAGATCAGATCTGGCAATCAGAGGGTTATTGAGGGCAAAGGAGGACAGAAAAAGGAGAAATACTTTCTTCTCCCCTCTGTAACTCCCAACATTGCCCTAAAAATATATATATATAAATGGTTCTAATTTTTTTTTTCTCCTTAAGGATCAAGCATTTAAATGCACACTTGTCTCTGCTCCAAGAACCAGCCCTGTTCCTGATGACACTCCCACTCCACCACCACAACACATGTAGCTGAAGCCCTAGACCAAACTTTTCAGATAGTTGCATTTAAAAATTTTTTAAATACCACATTTTTGCAAGTTGGCCACAGCCACTTCTGCAGACCAGCTGCAGAAGGGAGGCAGAAGGTCAAACCTTGGCAGGTATATGAGCCCCACTGGTCTAGCAGACAGCACAAGTTTTAAATGGTGTTCCCTCCCCAGGTATGGGCATGCATATGGTCACCAGCTAATGAAATTCACACACATGCCTCCCACTTACTGCCTCTGAAGGATATCCTTTGGGATGTTTTGTGGTCCATCAGACTCTGACATCTAAGAACGTATTAGCCTGCTTTTTATGCCTCTTGTAATTAGAAACAATGTTCAGGTTATTGAGAGAATTAAGAGGATCAATATTAATGAGCTTTTGGGCTGTGTTATTACACAGTGTCAGGCCACAATTGCAAACTGCTCAGGTTTAGCCTGCCAGGGTTTGGGGTTTGTCTCTTGCCTGCTTTTAAGCCCTAAAAGCTTTCCCCAACAACAACAAAAAGTTAAGTCTGCCTATGCATTCAAAGTGGCCAGTTTTGAATCCTCAGCTTATACCAATAACTACACATTCCTGCTCCTGAACCAAACCAGCTCTAAAGATCAGATTACTCCACAGAACACAGTTTTGAGGGATGTGCTTATTTTAAATAGAACCAGTCGCTTTAAAGGGCACCGATTTCTGCAGCACAAAGTTCACAGCCATTTCCCCACAGGTCCCAAATGTAAACACTATCTGCAAAGCCCATATGCTTCAGACTTCACAAAAGCTTTGCAGAATACGTTTAACGTAAGAGAAAACAGAGCTAGGCTTGACACTTCATCTTTATGACAGAGAGGTGTCAATAGAGAGATGCTGACAAGAGAGTGAACTGCAGCCCATGCAACTTTATTACTGAACTATGGGGAGGGATTGCTTTGTGTTACTGAAACATCACTGCACTGATGATGGCTTTTTTTCCTCAAAGAATCCTGGAATGGCTCGGGTTGGAAGGAAGATTAGAGCTCATCTAATCCATCCTTCCCACCGTGCCCAGGGACACCTCTCAGCTACACTCAGCTGCTCAAGGACTCATCCAGCCTGGCCTGCAGCACCCCCAGCAAGGAGGCAGCCACAGCCTCCCTGGGCAGCCTGTGCCACACTCTCACCACCCTCACACTCAGCAACTTCTTCCTCAGCTCCACTCTCAGCCTGCTCTGCCTCAGCTCCAAACCATTGCCCCTTGGCCTGTCTCCAGACCCCCTCAGCACAAGTCCCTCTGCAGCCTTCCTGCAGGATCCCTTCAGGCAGGCACTGGCAGCAGCTCTGAGGTGCCCCTGGAGCCTTCTCCTCTGCAGGCTGCACCCCCCAGCTCCCTCAGCCTGTGCTCACAGCAGAGCTGCTCCTTTGTGGCTTCCTCTGGCCTCACTCCACAGCTCTATGTCCTCCTTATGCTTGGGACACCATAACTGCAAGTAGTATTCTGTTTACAGTAGTACCAGTTTTGTTTGGGCTGAGCTGCTACAAATCAGTTATTATTCAACTGAAAAGAAAAAAAAAAAAAAAAGATAAAAAATAATTCTTTCAGTCTAGACTACGGCAGGTGAATGTCAAGTACACCCATGCAGACCTGAAGTCCCACATCATGTTACCATACATTCCTATAAAAATTAGATCAGGATCCTCCACGAATTCTTCACTAATACCTGCATTCCCAAAAGCCAGTGCTTCAAGGGAGCCCCTGCATTTTCAGGAAAGAAAGACTGGAGATTGATTTCCCCATGGCTTACAAAAGACAATACTTGCAGATGCCAGATGTTGCTGCTTATCTCTTCACCTATTCAGGAAGAAAAGCTTTTTTTTTTTTTTCTTTTTTTTTCGGTTCAGAAGCACTGTGGAAGCTGTTAGGGTTTGTTTGTTGTGGTGTTTTGTTGGTGGTTTTTTTTCCTTTTTGTACTGGACATGGCCTTTCTCGCTCCCTACCAAATAAAATAATCCTGCAATTTAACCAGTAACCCTCCCTGCCTCTCTATTTCCATTATCCACTTCTAGTTTGTTTGTGTCCCTGAGGCTGCAATCCCAAATAAAAGCAGCATTCAGCAGGCACACGTATCATCAAAAGCTGTTACTCCCTGATAAGCTCTGCAGCACCTGGTCACCTGAAGTTGTCACAGATTTTCCCAAGCATGAGATTCAGTAAATTTGATAGAAGTAAAAAATCACAATGAAACAAGGAGATAACCTACTTGAGGTGCCAAAGTGAAATCAGAAACAAAGCAAGTACAATAAGCACCGGCAGGAACACAAAGCCTGTGGCCAGCTTCTCAGGCAAGGCATGAAATGCATTCAGAGGCTGCGACTGAGGTGGGGCTCCTTGTGCACACAACACGACACAGGACAGCACCTGGAACGACTGACAAGGGAAGTAGTAAAGGGGGAATGATTTGGATGCATGCACAATCAGGCAGAGGTGACCACTTCAAGACAATCATCCTCAACAGAGCGGTAGTTCCTCCCCAAAATTAGGCAGAGAGTCATCAGCTGGCTCCAAGAGCAGGCATTCCACAGTGTTAATTTACTACTAGAAGCACCAAGGACATGCTGTGCTAGCTTCAGGCCCACAGCCACCAGCTTTTGTTTTGTTTTGTTTTTTTTTTTTTCTAAGCAGACTTGATCTATTACACCCTGACATTTTTCATTAAGATATATAAACTTGTAGGAGACGCTCTCTTAAATCTGCATATTTGCATCATGCTTTTCATAGACACATAAACAGCCTTTTAGAATGCACTTAAATTATTCTGAGCTGCTGGATTAGCAAAGGCAGCAGGGAAGTGCAGCCTCCGGTGCTTCATTTATGCAAATGCTTTTAGCTATACTATCATAGAATGCTTTAGGTTGGAAGGGACCTCAAAGCTCAGTCAGTTCCAACCCCCCTGTGCCATAGGCAGGGACACCTCCCACTAGATCAGGTTGCTCAAGGCCTCATCCAGGCTGATCCTGAACATTTCCAGGGAGGGACCAGCCACAACCTCCCCGGGCAACCTGTGCCACCCTCACTGCAAACAGCTTCCTCCTAACATCCACTTTCGATCTCCCCTCTGCCAGTTTAAACCCATTCCTCCTTGTCCTGTCATCACAAGACCTTGTCAATAGTCCCTCCCCAGCCTTCCTGTAGGCCCCTTCTGGATATTGGAAAGCTCCTGTAAGATCTCCTGGCAGCCTTTTCTTCTCCAAGCTGCAGAATCCCAACTCTCTCAGCCTGTCCCCATAGCAGAGGTGCTCCAGCCCTCTGATCATCTTCATGGCCCTCCTCTGGACTGGCTCCAATAGTTTTTATGATGAGGGGAACTGAAGTACAGCCACATCCTGTCATTACAAAAACCTTGTCAACAGTCCCCTCCCTAAGATTCACACCTACATATTAAGTTCATTCGACTTTTGAGGTCTTAGCAGTTATCTTCAGAGTGCAAGTGGCCAGCAGAATGAAAAAATCTCCGAGTTGAGTTGCACCACAACTTTTTTGCAAGGTGCTTTCAGTGTGCTGGTGCTATCAGTGTGGTAAGACAAGCCACCAATTAACGTACACCAGCACAGCTTCATTGAGGAGCGTTTAACCATTCCAACTGACATCCAATCATAAGATGATTCATAGTGTTTTACTCATTACTGACTACCACTAATTGGTATGGGGAGTTCTGCTATTTTCAGTAAAAGCAACAGTGTGCACAGGCAGCTCAGACAGCCAACCGTGTCCTGGGCTGCATTAAGAGAGGCATTAACAGCAGGGCAAGGGAGGTGATTCTCCCCCTTTACTCTGCTCTTGTCAGACCCCACATGGAGTACTGTGTGCAGTTCTGGAGCCCCCAGCACAAGAAGGACATGGAACTGTTGGAGAGAGTCCAGAGGAGGGCCACAAAGATGATCAGAGGGCTGGAGCACCTCTGCTATGAGGACAGGCTGAGAGAGTTGGGGCTCGGCAGCCTGGAGAAGAGAAGGCTGCCAGGAGACCTTATAGCAGCCTACCAGTATCTGAGGGGGGCCTACAGGAGGGCTGGGGAGGGACTGTTCACAAGGTCTTGTAATGACAGGATGAGGGGGAATGGGTTCAAACTGGCAGAGGGGAGATTTGAATGGGATGTTAGGATTAAGTTCTTCACAATGAGGGTGGTGAGGCGCTGGAACAGGTTGCCCAGGGAGGTTGTGTCTGCTCCCTCCCTGCATGTGTTCAAGGCCAAGCTGGATGAGGTCTTGAGCGTCCTGATCTAGTGGGAGGTGTCCCTGCCTGTGGTGGGGGGTTGGAACTGGATGATCTTTGAGGTCTCTTCCAACCTAAGCCATTCTATGATTTGTTATGGTGGAAAGGGATGAGTAGTACCCAAGCCACTCCGCAGCAAAAGGTAGTGGTGGCATGAAGGAACAGGAGCAGGTTTTGTACGCTCGGATGTGCTTTAAATACTGAGCCTCACAGTTTGCATCCGAGCAGCGTTTCAGAGTTCTGTCATCTTCTGTTGACAACCATCTGCTTCAAAACTCCTCACTGCTCTCGCAGTGGCCCAAATTGGGTATTGACAGACAGAATTTCTACACAGAAAGGAAACTATTCCTAGGACAGAGAAAGTGACAAGGGCAGCAAATTTCAGAAGCCTAGATCTGCCCCTCTCCTGTGGTATTACTGGAGATGCAGTTTGCAGGTCTCTGAAAACGCAGAAGTGGCAGATTAGCTGACATCAATCCTCCAGAGGAGTATAATCTACAGAGTAAATGGGTAATATTGTGCCCTGCCAACTCTGCTCAACTCATGGCCAGTCAAACCCAGAGCAGGAACTGTAAGGCAGCAGGAGCAAGCCAAGGGATTCATTCAGATGGGTCTGTACAGACATACTGATCTGAAAAGGTTGCTCTAGGTTGAAGCAAGGTGGTAACAAGCCACTTGGGTCAGGGTACAGGATTGAGTCTCCTCAAAGCAGGCCTGGAAGTCCCAATGTTGCTATAGAATCATAGAATGGTTTTGGTTGGAAGATACCTCAAAGATCATCCAGTTCCAATCCCCCTGTGCCATAGGCAGGGACATCTCCCACTAGATCAGGATGCTCAAGACCTCATCCAGCCTGGCCTTGAACACCTCCAGGGAGGGAGCAGCCTCCCTTACTTATTGTTAACAATAGCAGCTTTCATGGCTCTCCATACCCATGGCTTTCTGCACACACCCACACATATGTGCAATACAATCCCAGAAGTGGCTTACAGCAGCCCTGGACCATTAACTGCTGCAGCTCAGGTTAGCCTTCAAGACACTGCCTGCCAAATATTGTCTTGCTGCCATGTAGCCTAGCTTTGTTTCAATCAAAGCCAGAAAAGCAATTCAACCCCACAAGTTGCAGCTGTGGGACAGTGATTTAGTTTCCCCACTGCATGAGATATGCTTCAATATTGCAAGCACAAATGTTTGTAAGACAACACTCCTAAGCTGAAGCCATCCATTTTTCTGTAATCTGAATATAACAATAAACCACTTGGCTTAGAACATGGAATCCAAGAAGAATTCTGTTTTGTGGCTTCCTTCCCTCACTTCCGAGTCCTGCCTGCAAACATCCCTCACACAACAACTTCAACACAGGTAGACACAATATTTCCCCCCCCCACCCCCCTGCCCCAAACCAAGCATTTCTGAATGAATTTGGAAGTCAGTCCAATTTCCCTCCAGGCAGCACCTGAGTACCAGCAGTGGAGAACACTTAGTTTGACCTATCTCTAGTTACACTTCAGGAGATACTGCTGGGAAAACTGCTACTTGGAGATCAGTCTCAAAAGCAAGTGAAGCATGCTCATCCCTGGGTAAGTTTGCAAAGAGTCATGGGGAACTGCCATGCTGTATCAGAAAGCACCACCCTCACCTGCCTTCCAGAGCACCCCAACCCACCAAAAGCAAGACAAATCTGCCATTATGAAAAGGTTCATCTAGGAACTAGCAGCTTTTCCTGCTTTACACGGAACTAGGTTGAAGTCATCTAATGACTTCCAAGGAGCAGACTTATGCACATCTTGGCACATTGAGCTGTCTGCAATTTGGTGTTCTGGCCTCAAGGGAAGCTGGATTTGTTGGCAAAATAAAAAATTAATTATAAATTAGCAATTTATCATTTATTTAAAATAAAGACTTTGCAATAATCCTGCAGAAGGCAGCTTACTACATAACCCAAGAAACAGTAATCACAGCTTTGATGTTTCTGAGTATATGAGGGCTGGTCAGGAGTGGGGAGACAGGTTCTGTCACTTACTCCCTGGGATAAGCCAAGGAGCAATGGATGGAAGCTGCAGCACAGGAGGTTGCAGCTCAACACAAGAGGCAACTTCTTGTCTGTGTGGGTCCCAGAGCACTGGCACAGGCTGCTCAGAGAGTTTGTGGGGTCTCCTTCTCTGGAGCCTTTCCAAGCCTGTCTGCATGTGTTGCTGTGTGCCCTGAGCTAGCTTGGATGGTCCTGCTGTGGCAGGGGGTTGGACTCAATGGGCTCTTCTGGTGCCTCCCAACCCCTGACATCCTTTGAGCCTGTAATCATAGAATCAGTCAGGGTTGGAAGGGACCACAAGGATCAGCCAGTTCCAAACCCCCTGCCATGGGCAGGGACACCCTACCCTAGATCAGGCTGCCCACAGCTTCATCCAGCCTGGCCTTAAATGATGTCTCCATTTTCAAATTAGATGTGGGTAATATAAAAAGAGGGTTCAGGTAAAGGAACCCTGGTAAAAGTGAATCAAATTTTGAAATAGAAATATTATGAGAAATACCTTATTTCTTATAGAAGAGCCATAGGGTAATGCAGGCAATATGATTTCATTAAAGGTCTTCTAATATTTTTCAGTGAATTTTAATAACACGGTGCAAAGTTTCTTACTCCTAGGTGCATTCTGATGCTATAACCACCAAGGATGAAAGAAAAAAAAAAAAAGAAAAAAAAAGAACACATTTCTTTCAGAGGTGTCGACTCAGGTCTGCAATCTATTTGTTAGCACAGCAAAACACAAATAAAAGCTGCTCTTCTCCCGAGAAGAAAGAGCCTCGCTGGCAAATGACACACTTTCATTTCATAAGCTCACAGTTTTACACAAATACCAATATACTTTGGGTAAATCACTCTGTGTTTGCATATGCAAAAGAGCATCCAACTGGCTACGATCTTACATTGCTCTCTCCTCTTTCGTCTTCACGGCATTCGCAAGGAAAGAGAGGCAGCTGTTTGGGGGAAGCCTATCCATCACCTAGAAAACTACTGTGATTTTTCATGACCTCCTTGCATTAACACCACTTTCTTCCAACTTGTATTTTTAAGACTGCACAACACTACAGCATTTCTCCAAAAAGCTGCGTTTGAACAAAGATGTGCCACAAATTGCAGCACTGGGCCTACTTCCACTGCATTAAATTTATTCAGAAGAGCCATATTGGAGAAAGGAAAAAAACCCAAACACTTTCCTGCATGATAAAAGAGGTAGAAATCCAAGTGCTGACCATCAGCCACATCGCAGCCTCAAGAGAATAGCGCAAGGAGCAGCCTAAACTATTTGACAGTGTCAGAATGGTATTTTTTTAAGTGGCTGACAAGAATATTTTTGCTGCTTTGCATGTAGGTAAATAGAAATCACAACGCATTACAGGAAAGCTGCATGGCCACCTCCACCTTTCTGTGGGAGTGTAGGCACACGGCCACAGAACAGCCTCTCTCCTTGATACAGCACCTCCCATGGCAAGCACTGCACTTGCAAACCACTGCATCAGCATTTGTCTTCTGCATGGTCTGCCCCACTCCAATACATCACTCAAACAAACCCAACTGCATCTTTCCATTCTCCACGTTTTCTATTTGCATTGGAGGGAAAGCAGCGAGGCTTACAAACTGCTCTTCGGAAGAGCTACAGTAGTGAAAAACCAGAGGGATTATTCCTTTCATCCAAAAGCTTAACTTTTCTCTTCCAGCACTTCTCATCACACTTGCAGCAGTAGTGTCATGCACAGAAGTTCATTCATAGAGTGGCAGAATGGCTTGGGTTGGAAGGCAATTTCCACCTAGTTCCAATCCCAAGGGATCAGGCAATCATCATAGAATGCTTTTGGTTCAAAGGGACCTTTAAAGATGATTCATGAGGTAGCAGCTAGGGAATCAGTGACTGGTGAAAGTGGAAGAAAGAACAACACTTAGTGAATAGCTTTGCAAGGACATCACTTGGGTGAAGTGCTGGTATTTGGATTAAGCACTGGCGTGGAGTCACAGAATGCTTTGGGTTGGAAGGGGACTTTAAAGCTCATGCAGCCCAATCACCCTGCAGTGAACAGGGACATCTGCAACTGCAGCAGGTTGCTCTGAGCCCCAGACAACCCAGTCTGGAATGTCTCCAGGGATGTGGCATCTCCCACTTCTTAATGTATCTGCCGTCCACAATGCATTGTGGACTGGATGATCTTGGAGATATCTTCCAACCTGGCTTATTCTGTTCTATTCAGAGAACTAAATGAGTACATCCTTAATTCAGAAGCAAAGGTGAGTGTCAGCAGCTTGGCTCCTCTGGAAGGCCACCATCACTGAGCAGGAAGCGACACGCAAGATGTTCAGGAACGTCCAGGGGGTGCTGAAAGAGCATTTCAGGATCCAACAGATCCTACCTAGAACTCAGGACACTGTAATCTCCGTTTTTCCACCTCAGAGAGTTAGACTGCATTTCTAACTGAATAGAAATAATCATCTCCAAGTATACTTCACTTCCAGACTGGCATTACATCATCCCTAAAAGCCTATTACTTACTTGTACACTCCACATATTGCAGTGTTTTGTTATTAATACACCATTGCAATTTACTACAAAACGGTCAATAAAAACTTGGTTGCTGAAGAGACACACAACCTGCTTCATCGCATCCAGCTTTACCCTCAGATTTGTGGGGTTCATAAACACCACACACAGAGCCCGATTCCAGTGCTATATTTACATACTGCTTGGGAAGCAGCGACATATATAATACTCAAAATATAATAGACCCATATAACACTTTGCAGGTACATAGAAAAACCCCATTCCTGCTATGAAGAGCATACAAATTAAATCAGATTAATAATATAGCGAACATATTACTGGCAAAAAGCAGGTGTTTATCTCTCTAATGATCCATCCCAGTTCCCATTAAATCTAATTAAAAGGCACTGACTTGAATTTTATTGGAATTCCATTAGCAAGGTCCAATCCTGCTCGCACACAGCCTGGCACCCACAGGAAGCAGCCTTTTCCCAGCCTGGAGGCTCTGGAGCTTCCTCAGACACACAAAGCACACATACTCTGTCAGCAAGATCACAGCTGCCTTGGGTGGCTGATTTCACAGTAATAAGCCCTGGTTATTTTGCTTTGCCAACTACCTATGAAGGAAGATTCTGCTTCACAGTGCTGGGAAGTTTGGATTCACCTTGGGACTTTTTCACATCATGGTCAATGACCAACTCGCTAGCTGGGATATAACTGCACTCACAAGGACTTTCGGGCTTTAATAGGAATTAAGAAGGGGGAAAAAAAAGATCAACTTAATTAAAAAACAAACTAGTGGGTTGGACAGAAGGTGCACAGTCATTATTTGAGTAATTATATCCAAAAAATCCAATTAGTTCCTAATTGCACTTACAAATTTAGGACCTCGTTCTGCAGTGTCTACACTTAGCCCAAGCTCACACTAAATACAGACTCAATAGTCTGGATGACTTGCATAGAAACAGCCAAGTTCTGGGTATTTTCCTCTTTGCTGCTCATCATTAAGAATGTTTTGGGTAAATGCAATTAAAATGAGTTCTCTGAGTTAAAAAAATAATAAAAATTAATTGCATTTGAAGGAACAGGACTATTAAGGAACAGATTAACACATAAAAACCAGGAAAAGCAGCAACATGCTGGGATTCCAAGAACAAACCCAGCGTTCTGCTGGCTAAATCGCTGGCTTTCCTACAGACAGCCACAACTCTAAACTCCCAAATTAAAATGACATGCAACCTTCAGTGGAGACAAGAAAAAGAAACCTACTTCCTTCAGCCACAAACAACGGATAAAAAGAGTTCTAACAAGGCACAGGAGCAGCACGGGCTGCCAAGCTGCAGACTGAAGACAACAATGTGAGTTTTGGCTTTAAATGGAGATTCACGGAGGTCTTTGTGAACCTTAAAGGTGTGACATAACGCTGAAATTTACATAGCGGCAGTCAGGTAACACTTCAAAAGCAGCACTGTGTGAAGCTGTCTCTTTCCTCCAAGTCAGTGGAGGACAGCTCCTTCAATCTGCAGGAGCAGCGGCAGAAGCTCTCTGAAGAATTAGTGAAAGGTTTGCTACAAAACAAGTTTACATATATAGGGTTTTTCCCACATCAAACACCCCGTTTTGAAGTTTAGAAAAATGCATTTTCCCTTCTAAACAGCCTGTGTGTTTCTACCAATTCTCTTCGCGTTACACAAAGGCTCTGGAAAAACTCCGAGCTGAAAGCAGCAGCTCAGGTGGGGCAGGAGGCGTGTGTCAGCTCGCAGAAAACCGCACTCACACCTTCCTCACGCTCCAGAAGTGTCAGTGCCTCCTGCATGCCACCCAGGACACAGATACATCACTGATTGCCTATAAAATCAGTCACTGAAATTGCACTCGTGGATCTCTCCCATTATTTCGGTCTTCAATTACCCCTTCCTCGCACATCCTTCTAACTACTGTCCCAAATTCCTTGATCTATTTTCAACCACCCCTGCAATTTTGCCTTTCCAGTGACAGGTTGGAGAGTGCTTAAGTAATGCTGTTCTTTGGAATAAATAAATAAATGGCAATGTCACTGTGAACTTGAAGCATCTCTTTTCCACGGGAGGCACTAGTACTCGGTATCTAGATTCGAGACAGTAGCTATGAGAACACAGATGTCTGTAGTACAGCACAGGAACAGCTTTGGGCTTTTTTTTTTTTTTTTTTTCCCCCCTTAAGAATACTTTCCAAAAGATGGTGAAGTTGGAGCTCAGCCTGGTGAAGCACAGCAGTACTTGGTAAGCCCAGGTTCAAACATGAAGCTACCAAAAAGTTGTAAAGCCCCCTGATGTGCTTCATTGTCTCCTGCTGTGACACCTTACTGGAGAATGAAAGCCATCAGTAGCCATCACAAGGAGACAGATTTATTTCACCTGCTTTGTGTTTCTGCCACCTGGGTGAGTAATACAGCTAAACCTTAAACCTGAAAATTCCATTTCCAAGTAATTTGTTTCCAGCCTCCACTTACATATGGCCAAAGGACACTGTGAAACAATAAATTCTCTGCTAAGTGCAGGAAAAGATACAAGTTTTGGAAGCATTTGTGACTTCAGAGAGGGAGTAGTGCTCATGAACATTTGTCTTTCCTTCTTTAAAACAGCTTAAAAATAATATATTAAAAAAAAAAAAAAAGAAGTGATATGCCATCACTCACGGAATTTGGTATTTTTAAGTTATCTGACAGTATCCTTCCAGTCAATACAAAGCCTAGAAGGAGCTCTTGCAAGACCTTGCTGATGAGCTGCTTCATCAGCACCTGAAGGGCAGATCCAATACAGTGCAGCCACATGTGGGAGTCCATAGGCAGACAGAAGAGAGCTGCCACCAAACCCATGCCACCAGCCAGCAAGCCATTGAATACTGAGCAACGCACTCATTGATACAACATCTCAAGTGGCATCACACCTTCAAAGGAGTATAGAAGCCTAGGCATGAAGCCAAGGTGATGCTCCAAGGCTGGAGAAAGCTGTGGGAAAGAAACACACCCACCAGAGCTACAGAGCGCCCTCAGCTCAAGCGCTCAGGAGGTGGAGATGGGACTTGTGAAGTTCCCTCGCATATCTTTAAGGGACAGCAGGTAACAAATGTAGTCTTCTCAGCTTCCTAAGCTGTCAGCAAGGTTTTTCTCAGGCTTCTGAAATTCATTTATTGCAACAGTTGCAACTCCTTCACAGGATAACTGCAAGGGAATCTGGGTCCAAGAGCTTTCTCAGGAGGAGACCGACTGAAGCATACAAAATGATTTTTCTTCATGGCTTAAAACGCACAACCTCAACTGCAGGACTTCTCCCTTATCCTATCCTTCTCACTTCCTTTTTCCATCTCATTACCAGCTCCCCATCTCCATATTTTCTCTTCCAGTTTTTATATATAAATACATATTATTGTCCACACACACTCTCTTCCCTGGCCGGGGACAGACCTGACAGTCCCAATGAATTTCATTGTATTTCAAACCCAGAGAAAAGGTTTAGGTAATTCGAACTCCAGTGGGATTCACTACCACACCTTTTTTTTTTTTTTTTTTTTTTTTTTTTTTTTTTTTT